>WBNP01002337.1:0-47124 GCA_013401095.1 Passerina amoena
GCTGATGGTAGAACCATAAGAGTGTGTTGCTTGAGAAAAAAAATGGACTTTCACTGGACCAGCTGCAGCAATTCAATTGCCAGGAGAACCAGAAGGACCAAATAGCAAAGGATGCTTTGGTCAGTTTCAGGAGAAAAGTCCTTTAGCTGTTCACTGTGACTTGAGATTACCCATACACAGGACAAATTTCTGTGATCCATGGATAAAGCTTTGCCCTGGAATTTTCTCACAGGTCTCAGTCCAGGCTCTTTGACCATTTTATTATGGTCCTGCCACCTTGGAATCAGTAGCCTGTAATCTCCTAAGCCAGTGCTGCAATCCTGCTGGTCTGAGACGCCAGCCTGCAGCTCCTCTAGTGCAGCCCTGCAAGCCCTGCCAGGCTGTGATTAATTATCTCAGTTCACACAGTGAGCCAAAGAAAACTGCAGGGACCATCTGAAAACCAAGCACAGAGAGGAAAAGTCAAAATGAAACTGAAGTAGAAGGTGATCCACAGGCCTGTGTGAAACTGAGGGAGGGCAGAGAGGCAGAGTGGGTGGCAGGGCTGGGCTGTGTGTCTCCTGCAGCCTGATGCTGAGCCCTGGGGTGCCATGAGAGGGATGATGGCTGGGGAAGGAGGGTGCAGGGCATGGAGACACATACTTGAATGAGATTTTATTGACTCTTTGCTGGCTTGATTGAGCTCTCACACCTCATGTTGGTCAGTATATATCAGCTCCACATGCTGCACCCACCCAAGGATTTTGTGGATCTCTTTGCCAGGTTCCCTTCTCCCACTGCCAGCACAATATCTGTGCACAATATCTCCCATTTCCAGTGTGACTTTGCATCAGTGGCAGGAGGTCTGGGCAAGCCTATTATGGACCTGCACACAAGACCTGAGATCTGAGACAGGAAGAGACCTGCAAATAGCGGAGAGAAGGTGTAAACAGGATTGAAAGGATCTGTGATTGAAGGAACTGGTGACATGGAGGATAAGGGGGCAGATGGAGGACAAAACAGAACAGGCAATAAAACCTCCAAGGTCCTGTGCAGGGCCAGGGGTTGTACTCATTGATTCTTGTGGGTCCCTTCCAATTCAGGGTATTCTGAGATTCTGTATAGGAAGTGCCATGAAACTCTGACCCAGACACAGATGACAGAACCTGCATAAAGCCCCTGCTCATGCAAATTGAACACAATTGTTTGGACAAATGTGTTCCACTGTAGGAGCGATATTTCAGTAAATTCTTCTGCCTTTATCCCAGTTTTAGGACATTGCAGATCAATTTATGGTGTTGCCAAACTGTGAGCCTTGCTTGTGAATGGAGACAGTCTGCTTGCCCATAGCCTGACATGGGCTTTGTGGCTAAAGCTGACCCTGTTCCCCTCTCCACTTCTGACACCACAGCAAAGTTCTCTCAACTCAAAGGGATGGGACCGGCCATCAGCCACTGCCCTGCAGTACGGCTCTTACCTGTGTGAGGTGGGGAGCAGGGTGCTGCCATTGTCACAGACTGTGATATCTCTTCTATTGAGGTGTGTTTTGTGGTGTCTCTGGCTTCTGAAGCACTTTGGGTACAGTTGGAACCCATTGTGGCCAAACCTGGTGTTCTCACAGAACAGGAGTGTGGCCCAGCCTGGCCATCCTTTAGAGGGCACTGACTGACTGACTGTGGTTCCATCATCTGCTGAATGTGCCCAGGGACTTGCTGCCACTGAGGGAAGGACCATTCCTCTTTCCTGCTCCTTTCTTCTGTTGTACTCAGGGCTTTCTCCCATTCTCCAGCCCATGCTGTCCTGACCACTCCCCTTTTAAGGGCTGGTTGGTTGTAGGGTTGTTTTTTTTATTTTTTGCACTGAGTTAATTTGGGATGTTTTAGTGACTTAAATCTGCTCCCAGAGTCAGAACTGACACAAGATAGCAGCAGGGTGTGTAGCCCAGAGACAAAGGGAAACTCTTCCAGTGCTGATAAAATGCTAAATGGCCTTATGGCCTTGTGTGGAATTATGTAATTTGCAGCAAAGTTCTGGAGAAATAATTAGCACTAATTTTGGTCACCCTGTTTTACCTAAAAAAGGAAGAGAGCAGAAGGGAAGGAGACAGATTTAAGAGATGAGTATTGGTGAAAGGACTGAAGAGAGAGATGATATGTCATGAGGGGCTGGGCATGGGAAGAGGATTTCAGTGACTGTCCAGAGCAAGGGGGATTTCACTAAGAGCTGTAAGTGGTGCCTAGGGCAGGATTAAATGTCCAACATGTTTGGCTCGTGTCCCCTTTGTCCTCACAGAAGGGCAGGGCCTAACTGGTGTGAAAAAGAGATGATGTGTCTCTAGCTAAGCACCTGGGTCTCTCTGAAGACCTGAATTCCTCTCCCACTACAGCCACACACTTGAATGAAATTTAAGTATCTCATTATTGGTGTTAGATAAAACACACTTCGGATTTTTTTGTCACGTAAAGTCATCAATTTAGACTCCTAGAACTGCCTCCATCCCTCTTGCCAGGTTTGTACCAATCCCCTTGAGCTTTATGAGTCTGCAAAGAAAGACAGTCAGTGAGCAGAGGAAGAGGAGCACTGGGCTGGAAATGGAACAGGAGCTCTCCTGCCAACCAAGATAATCACAAAGCCAAATGACCCATCTGGAGATGGTCCTTGGCCCCTCAGCAGCTGAGAGTGACTCTGCTTCCCCTGGTGCAAGGGAGTCAAACTTGTCCAGTTACCTGCAGACCCAAGGGGCAGGTAACAAAATACCAGGTAAAGCGGAAATTAGCGAAAGATGTGACAGTATAGAAATTCCCCACCCTTCCTAGGCAAGATGGCAGTTCACTGCCTTTGACTGGGGAGCTGAAGCAATTGGACTGTTATTTTGAGGCATGTGTTGTACTGGGACTGCTTGAGTCTCAGCCATCCCTGCAGAGGAGCAGAGCAAAAGCACTGGCTGCTGGAGCCTGTGGCACCTGCTGCCTGCCTGGGAGAGGCATCTGAACATTTTGGTGCTTTTCTGCTTCTAGAAATGTTCAACCTGCTCTAAACATCAGTGTCCATCCACAGATTGCATGCACCTGCCCAGCTTGTGGGTGTTCCAGTGAGAAATCCCAAATCCTTAGTTATGATGGTGTGTTGCTCCCATGGAAACTCACTGGAGAGCATCATGATCAATGCCTGGTGAGGGCTTCCTCCCCCAGGCTGCTGCATTTGGTGGATGCAGTGGGAGAGCCAGGCACTGCTGACTGGGCCCAGAGAAGGGAATTCCCAGTGGTTCATTGCAACATCAGCCTTGCTCCACCTTGGTCAGGACTGGGTGCCAAGGGTGTTGTACAGTGCAGCACAAGCTCTGCTTCACAGATGAGTGAGCTGATGACTGGGAGGAGAAGGGGAGGGCAAGGCATGGCACCAGGGTGTGTATAACCCATCCAAAAAGGGGCTGCAAGAAAAGGAGCATGGAGGGAATTGCATCTAGCCCAGCATCACAGACTTCACTCAAAACAAGAGCTTCAGAAACATCTCTGATACTCTCTTTGCTTGGCCTGCATAGTCTGGGGGGATCCTGAGTTGTTCTGAGGCAAACCCTTCCATCCTGGTTCCCACTACACTGACAGGCAGCCTTCCCCCAGATCTGCACTTGCTCTGTGTGTACAAGTGGCAGCAGCCTCTGAATAAGCAGAGGATGTTAGCTGTCATCCACTGAGGATGTGGCAAAGGCCTATGGACAAGCAATACTTGGAACATGGCTGAATGTTTCATCTTAATACTGCTTAAGATGAAAGATGAACCATTAAAAGGCCAGTAGAATGAGCACAGTGAAACCCAAAACAAAAGGAAAATGAAATAGAAACAGTTATTAAAAAATGCCATTGCAAAGGCAATCCAAAGAAATATATAAATGTAGAAAAGAGAATGGTCTTTTCATATACTGCAAGCTGCCAGTTTTTGAAAGCATCATGAAACAAGCTGTTGAGCAGTGGAATGGATAAAAGCAGGCTCCCAAAACACAGCTCTGCTGAGCTGCCTGGCCCATTCAGTCTCACTGCCAGTGGTGCTGCTGCTGGGCCAGAGGCAGGTGGGGCATGGGCTGTGCCCCCGTGCTGAGGGGGGCTGTGCTGAGTGGCACATCATCTGCCACCTGCCAGACCAAGCTCCTTCCAGGTGAGCTCAGCCTCCCTTCCACAGGCAGGGCTGCTGCTATCTCTTGCTGCTATCTCTTTCTTCTATGCCCAGCTACCAATTTGCAGTAAATTTATCAGAATCTCTGTATTTGAGGCATCTTGGCCAAATTTCATCAAGGTTACCTGGGGATACTGAGGAAGAAAGCAGGCAGTCAGGCATTGGGATTATACAAGTCTCTTGCCTTTATGAAATGCAGACTGAAAATAATTGCAGAGCTCAGAAGAGTAGCAAATGCCTCTGGCTGTTAGAGAGTGCCAGGGCCTGAGACAAGTGCTGTGCTTTGTGCACAGAGGCACCCACAGTACTTCTGCCAAACATGGCACTGCAGTGGGCATGCAGCACCAGAGGGGATGTCCAGCCAGCACAGGGATGGGCATCCCAGTGCAGATCTTCTGATGGGAATCTGCTGCTGCCCTCTTCTGCTGCTCTCAGCCTGGACTCTGCCTATTGCATGTGAGGTGTGAGGGCCTTCCACAGGTCAGGTGCCCCAGTGCTGAGAGCAGGAATGTTCAGGTACTTCAGTGATCTTGAGTGTGAAAGTCTTGATGAACGTGGACTTGGATTTGGAGAGGCAAAAATGCAAAGCCAAATAACAGGACTTTGATCACCACAAGGATTTGACTTACTCATGGATATAGACTGCTTTCTTCTAGTTGGCTAGGGGTTTTTCTCCAGGTGTTTTTCTCTGTAAGAACAAGTCTGTTTCATCCAGCTGCTCCTTTCCTTTCCTCTGCTGCTGATGTTTTTGTGCTCTCTGCCTGTGCTACACGCTGCATGGGCATGAATAAGCAGGTACAGCACATTGGCAGACTCTCAAGGGATCTGCAGCAAACAGGGAGCACGGTGATCCAAAATCATCTTCCATCTCATGCTGGCAAAGAACAAAGCCCAAGGGCACTGATTCCAGCTAGCATAGCTGGGCAGGGAGGGATGGGGAGCTCCAACTCCTCCCTGTCTTTTCTGACATCACTGCCCCGTGGGGTTCATGCTGGGTGTTGTTCCCTGTGCTCCCTAGTGTTGCAGCCAGCTTCACCTCGCAGCAGCGCAGGTTCCATGGAGTGAAAAGAAGGTTAACAACAGCCTCTGCTTCCTGCAATAGTGCCCCTGCAGCCAGGTTACTGGTCTTCAAAAACAAGTTGTCAGTTGTTCAGCTGATTTGCATAAAAGCAATTCCCTGTCCATCTTCATAAGAGCTGGCTGGCACTCAGACTTACAGCTTCAATTTCTTCCCCGGGGCACAGACAAGATGTTGCCAGATTATTATCCAAAAATTTCCCAAATCCAGGAGGAAGTCTTTGCACTGGGGGTCCTGGTGGACAGCAAGCTGTCTGTGAGCCAGGAATGCCCTTGAGGCCAAGAAGACCAAACTTATCCTGGAGTGCATTAGGATAGGGTGCCAGGATGTCAAGGGAGGTGATCCTGTCCCTCTGCTCAGCCCTGGTGAGGCCTCACCTGGAGTTCTGGGTCCAGCTCTGAGATTTCCAGTTCCAGAAAGACAAGGAAATACTGGAGAGGGTCTAGCAGAGGGTAATGGAGGTGATTCACAGAATCCCAGGGTTGGTTAGGGTTGGAAGTTGCCTCTGGAGATCATCTAGTCCAATTGATTAGGGGTTTGGAGCATCTCAGTTATGAGGAAGGGCTGAGGGAGCTGGGCCTGTTTAGGCTGGAAAAGGAAAGGCTGAGGGGGACCTCACCAATGTCTGTAGGTATCTGAAGGGAGGGTGTCAAGAGGATGGAGCCAGGCTCTTCCTGGTGGTGCCAAGCAATAGGACAACAGGCAGCAGGAAGAAACTGGTGCACAGCAAGCTCTGCCTGAACTTGAGGAGGAATTCCTTGCTGTGAGGGTGACAAAGCACCAGAACAGGCTGCCCAGAGGGGCTGTGGAATCTCCTTCTGGAATGATTCAAAAGCTACCTGGACACAATCCTGAGTAATGTGCTTTGGAGACCCAGCTCATGCACAAGGTGGAACTAGATGATCTCCAGTGGTCCCTTCCAACCTTACCCATTCCGTGATTCTGGGAAGAATCCACAGCTACCCTTGGGGTACAGGAATGTGGAACAGAAAAAAAGGGCTGGCTTCCCATGGCTCTTCAATCTCACTTTCTGAGTAATTCTGTCATTTTGAGAGTAGATACAATCCTGTATTCTGCTCCAGAAGGATCAACCCCAGGAAGGCATAAGTGTCCCAAAACAGACCACTCCACAGGAAATTTGCTGCTAATTAGCTTTGGCTTTCCTGATTTTCTGTTTAATTTTACATTTGCCTCACTTTTATAGATGAAGCCTTCTGCCACTGTAGCCAAATGGTGGCTGTTTGGGACTGGAGCACCAAAATGAAAGGCTTTCTTTTCTGCATTTTGTTCCCCTGGAAAGGGATTTGCATCCATGCTTTACTCAATGTTCAGTTACTTATACCTGCAACTCATCTCCACTCTTCAGTTTTCCTGCCTATCCCCTTTCCATCTTTGTTCTTATTGCTGGGTCCATGTGAAAGCCAGTATTTTTTATAGCAGGAATGTACCACTAATTCCCACTGCCAGGGAGCAAACAGGAGCCCTGACATGTTCTGCTTGGTTTATCAGAAAGCAGGGCTGGATGGTGAGGAGCTGTAGCAGGCAGGAACACACAACTGGTTGTGCAGCTCCCTTCCCTGAAGGGGAGAGTTTGCTGTTACCCAAACAGAGCAAGTCCCAGCAGCCAGCAGCACCAGTGCTCCTTCCACACTGCTGTCCCCTGGCTGTGCCCTGGGGGAAGAAAACAGGGCCAAGGAGATGGCCTGGAAATGCTGAGTCCTGGCCAAGACAGGAGGCTGCCAGCACACTGTGCAGGCAGGGCACAGATTTAGGGCATGTCCAAGCCCCCCTGAGCAACCTGCAGGAAGTACTTGGGGCCAGCTGAAGAGCCATGGGGAGCAGTGAACCCCGCTGAGCCCAGCTGCCTGTGAGGGTGAGCCCCCACTGCCAGGGCTGGGGCTGGTGCTGTGCACTCCGCAGCTCCCCTCTCCCCTGGGGCACTGCTCACACCCCCTGCACCTGCAAATTGCTTCTCTTCATCCCCCTTTCCCCCCTTTGCAAGATGGTCAGAACAAGAGTCCCATCCAAGAGTTTTATGTTCTCCAAGTTATTTTTTAAAATTAAATTATTGTATCATTTCTCACTCAGCCTCCTGACAGATCCCTAGCTCTTTGCTTGGACCATTTGGAGCCCCTTGGTTGCTGCCCCGTTCTCTGCTGGCACAGAAGTTTGTGGCCAGGTTGTGGTTGCACAACATCAATCACCAGCTCTCAAGAGCCTGGCACAATTTCCTGTGTCCCAGTCCTTCTCCTGCAAGCAGCCACCATACAGGTTGTTTGAAGCCACAGCCTGGTTTTTAAGCATTTCCTATTGTTATTGTGGAGATTCTGAAGATTTTTTCTCAGTCACTGGGGAAATCAGCCTGGAAGACAAACTGGGAGCAGAGAAGTCCCAGCTTGGTCTTATTTGGTGCAGAATGCCCCATGCCTCATCCAGGTGCTGGAGCACATGCTGCCTCCATGAGCTGCTCACGAATCTCCACCTGGGGATGATTCCCAGACTGAAATCACATAGGGGGTGGGGGTGAAGTTTGGTTTGGTTGTGGAGCCAGGAGGGAGTATCTTGACTCAATACAGGTCTTAGGCTAGGGACACAGGGTTTGAAGCAGTCAAGTTAGCAAGTTAGAATCATAGAATAGAATCAGAGAATAGGTTGTGTTAGAAGGAACCTCTTATAATCATCTTTTCCAGCCCTGCTGCCACAGACAGGGACATCCTTAAGTATAGGAGGTTTCTCAGAACTCCAAGCTGACCTTGAATCTTTCCAAGGATGGGGCATCCATTACTTCTCAGCACAACTGTTCCAGTGTTTTGCCACCCTCATCATAAAAAAAAAAATCTTCATTATATCTTAAGTTCCATCCCATATGCTGAGCTGGGCTTGACCCTACACAAGGTAACACATTTCAGATTACCAAAGCTCCCAAACTGCTGTCCATCAGCTGAGCCATCAATTGTGACTATTGTGCTCTTCATGCTGCCACTGAAGTGTGCTAGTCTGAAACCCAAAAGAAAGTGGGACTCACTCAAGAGCACTGGGCTGGGTCTGGATCTGTGTTTGTCCCTTATTAAGAGGGTCTTGCAATCAAGTGCTCACGTACATCCATGTCTCCCAACATCTTTGAAAAGATGTGCAAGCAATAGAAAGGTGCTCAGGCTGTTTCCTTCACTATTCTCCATGAACACAGCTGCACCCTTAACAAAGCTGTCCCAAAATAAATGAATAGTTGGTGCCCTCTGTTCCCAGCTTTGGTGTGAGAGCCAGCCCACAGAGGCTCTCCTGGCTCTGCTGCCTCCCTTCCTACCATTCTTTAGTCCACTATCATAGTAGTGGCACAAAGGCTTTCTCCCTGCTGTGGACAGGGATGATCACACCCAAGGCTACATTTATCCACCATTATCTCAAGTGTCAGATCAGCCAGTGAAAAACAGTTACCTTCTCCATCTCTTCCTCTGTGCTTTTCAGCTATTGCACCAGGAAAATCCGTGTTTCTCAGAAGAGCCTTGTTCTCCACTGCTGTTTTGGCTGGGAACAGGTCGGTGGTAGCCTGCCTGCTGCATCCCCATGAGTGCTCAGCCTGGGGCCTGCCCTGCCTGGGCAGGGGGCTGACAGGGATTTTCTAGCTGTGCCCTGCCCTCTATGTCACTGTCACCCACTGGGAGCCTGAAGGAGGTGGCCAGAGGCCACTGGTGCCAAGATGCAACTCCCAGGCACTACTGCTGCTGCTATTTATGATTTCCCCTGGCTGTGCCATGTGGATGAGATGATAGGATAGCTGTCCTGCTAGACAAGCTGTATTTGTTTTTACCACTGATATACCTTGCTTTGTCATGGTTTCCTTACTTTAATAAGAAACTTTTTTTTTTTTTATTAAATGCCTCATGAATTTCTGTAAACAAGGAGGGTGAGACCCATGTTGGAGAAACTTAAAATGTTTTCAGTGAAATCCAGTGTCACAGAGCAGAGGTGTAGAGACTGGAAACTGACCATGACTCACCACTTCATCCCTCTGAAGAACCACATCCAGAGATGGCAGTATTTGCCACTTGATGGCTCCTCCTTCATGCACAGAGGCTCCTTACACTGACTTCTGTGGGAATGTTTTTGTGCTTTTCTGTCCCTTTGCTGGACCAAGGTTGGAGTACTTCATGTGCCACATGACAGAGCCTGCCAGGTAGACCTGTCTAGTCATTAGTTTCTCTGACAGCAACAAGGTTTGAAACATTTCTCTGAAATCCAGTCACAATCCAGAAGGGAATGACATCCTATCTGCAAGAGCTTGCCTGGAGAGCTGAATGTAAAATTATAGCTCTATAACACCATTTACAAAAGACTGGTGCAAGACCTTTTTGGCTAATTAACACTCCCTACCTTGTCTTTTGAAAAGCAGAACTGTAATTTACAGGGAAGCTTGATCCGGAAGCTGGGATCTCAAAAATTGCATGTGTTTCTGTAAACATCTGATTCATGTCCAGAATTTGCTGCTACTTTCTGCTTCTCTGCATCTCAGGACTGAATGTGGGAGGATGTGCTCTGCCTCCCCTGAAGTTCAGGCTGTGTGGGTCTGGACACCTCTCTTATTTCACCTGTACAACCATTAGTCCAGCTTGAGTCCAGCCTATGTTTATTAGACAGGCTGAACTCAAGCTGATGGTTACAAGTCTGTATCCTGAGAGCACCTTTCTCCCAGTGGTGGCAGAGTTCTCCCTGCAGACCTGGACAGCTTGTCACCCCAAAACAACATGGGGTGGAAAGCCACATTTAGGGTGTGTAACAAAAAAGGGAATTTAAGAAAGCTGTCTCTCCTAACTTGTTGCCCTGTGATGTCTTGCATGCAGGTGACCATAGCTATCCAGAGGAGCTTTTTTCTTTCTTTCTTTTTTTTTTTTTTTGAAAAAAGCTGATTACTCCTTTCTTGAGGTCTCCTTCAGCCTCTACTTTTTTCACAGCTGATTGTTATACCTGTACCATGAGTAATGAATCAATGGCACACAGATCTCACTGCCCTTACTGCTCCTCCGGCTTCCTTCCTGTTGCTTCACACCCTTTAGAGGTTTTAGAAAGATGGTAAAAGCAGAACAGTAAAGGTTGCCCTTCAATGCTGATCTCCTTTTGCTGATCTCCAATTGGCCATGTTCTGCAGCCTTCATGGAGAAAGGCAGATGACACCAGGCTTTTAAACTCACTTCATTTTCCTGGCAGCTCTGTCCCTCTGCCCAGGGGAAGCTTACATCTCTTGGGTCTCGTTCCATCCACTGTCTTGTGGCACAGGGTGGGGGGCTGCTCTTCTTTCTGTGTTAAAATGTGCAAAGTGATGACTCTTGAGGGCAGCTTCTCCTCTAAACCGTGTGGTGCCCTGAAGGAACGTCCAGGATTGCTCCCAGTTGGATAGGAATAACTGAAGCAAAAAGCCTCAGGCTGCTCCCACCAGCCCATGGTCCATCCCCTCAGACATGTCCCCAGGTACGTCCCCAAGGCCTGTCCCCAGAGCACTGCCCCTCTCTCTGCAGGCTGCCAGGCTTGCAGGGCACCTGTGCCCCTGGGCCAGAGGTGGGCTGGGTGCAGGGGAAGGGGAGGCTGACATTACCCCTCCTGTGGTGAGAGAAGCTCAGCACAGGGCTCCTGGCTGGCTGGAGCTGCCCTTCAGAGGCCACCAGCTGCATGTCCCTGCACCATCACACTGCTGGGGATGAGAGGGAATGAGGTGTGTGGGAGCAAAGACAGCCCTGTGTGCTGGGAAATCACTGTGTTCATGCTCATAACTCCACCACCAGCTTGTGGCCAGTGAATGTATAACCCCAGAGCCAATTTTTTACTAAGCCAGCATGTGAGCTCCTTTTTCAGCAAGATGATGTGGCTCCTGGGAGGCTCCAGCACTGATGAAGCAGCTGTCTTGCTGGATTTCCCCTCCTGCTGCTGATGAAAACCACAGCTTCCTTCCACACCCCCTCCAGCCCGCCCTGTCCTGCTCTCTGGGGTGGCTGGATGCCTGCTGATCTCCCCAGCGCTACCTCCAGCCCCTGGCAGAAATACCAAGTCCCCACATCATTTTTGTGCTCCCAATCTCTTGCATCCCCAGGTGACGGACAATGGAAAAAGCTGTTCCAGATGGTAAGGGCTAAGTGCACTGGGAGAAGTCTTGGTGTGGCACGAGGGGAAGAGGGTTCAGGGCTCCTGACAGCACCTGGGCACCTTGCTGCTGGTCCTGCTCCAAGCAGAGGTGCTGGAGTGATGGGCAGGCACGTGGCAGCTCTCCATCTCTCTTACATGCTGATTTTTTTATGCTGGGTGACCTGGTACCTGGCTATGTTCAAAAGGGTGCTGGTGGCTTTCCTGAAGCAAACGTGTGTGCTCCATCAGGAGTGATGCTGCTTCTCTTCTTCCCAATGTGGGAGGAGTGAGGCCAAATCAATCAATTAGCCCTGATTAACGAGGAAGGAAAGCAAAGCTGGCTCAGGTAACACATCCATGCACTCTGAGTACAGAGCAGAGTGTGCAGGTCGGGGTGCCCCTCAGACGCATGGAGTAAGCTGCTCCTGGCTGCTTCTAAGGAGACAGCAAGCACAAAATCAGCAGGGTTGGGCAGGGTTGGCCTTGGGCAGGAAGGGATGGGGCCCAGGTGCAGAGGGCTGGGGTCAGCGAAGCACAGTCACCCCACAGGGTGCTGGCTTACAGGGCTGCCTTGGGAACATGCCTTATCTCAGTTCTCCCTGCTTCTCAGACTTTGACACTTCATCACTTTGATTCCTCTTTTTCAGCATTCCAGCCTGCACAGGGGCAAAGGCAGTGCTGCAGCAGCTTCAGGTTTGCTTGGCTGTTTTCAGTGCCATGTGGCTGCTTGGCTGCAGTGCCCAACCATGGGGCTGCTCTACCCTCAGGTGCTCAGCCCAGCTCCCAGAGAGCAGAGTTGCCTCAGCAGGCCTGGCCCTGTCTGTTGAGATGGTGTCAGATTCACTTTGTTATAGACCCAGGGCTGGGACACTTCTCTTCAGCAGGGAGCTCTGGTGTGCTTTGTCCACTTGAAATTGGAGGCATTGCTGCTGGGAAGTGCTGCCTGCTTGGGTGAATGGGACCTGTATGCACTCCTGAGGAGGCTCATTAAGGAATATGGGAAAATCCACTGTCTGCCAGACTGAGAGGCCTCTGAGAGCTGATGTTTGTCCTTCTCACCCCAAGCTCTGACTGCAGCAGCACTCCCTCAGCTCACAGCTTACATCTGAAGCCTTCAAGGTTTTAGCTGAAGTTGTATCTTGCAAGGGAAAAGCAGGGACAGACCTTGTGAAAGTGTCTTTCCTGTAATGGGGGCATCTTAATGTGAGTTCAGCATTGCTGAATGGGAATAACCTGGTATCTCTTCTGTGCTGCCTTACAAACAGTGCCAAAGTGCTGACTTCTTCATAACACAATATTTTGTCACTTCATTATTAGTGGAAACAAGACTTAAACTGCTAGGCTTGCAAGCCTCCCTACCTCCAGAGAAGTTGTCTGTCCCTGGCACTTAGGCAGAGGCAGCCTGAGACAGCCCCACAGAGCCCTGCCTTCCCCAGCTCACTAGGGGTAAGGCTTGGGAAAGCTGGAAAGAACAACCCAGTGTATTTGCTGCAGTATTCTAAGCACAGACACACCATGCTGGGATTATTTTCCACATGGATGTGAAGACATGAAACATGGTGTAATTTATGGTTATGTTAAAACTGCAATGCATGAGCTGCTAAGGTGGCCCACGTGCAGCATTGAGGTTTGAGAAATGCTCAAGGGCAGATTCTTCTTGATCCTCCAGTCAATGTGACATTTGGTGAGGTCTGCATGGAGATGCATTACTCACCCTCTGCTATCAGTGGGAGAAATTGCTCTGGACTTCCCCAGGAGTGTCATGGGCAGGAGTGGGTGGGGACTGAGAGCAGGTCACGAGAACAGTCCTTGCAGTGCCATGTATCCCTGTCAGCCTAATGAAAGCATAATAATTAGGATTGCCATTCTCTTTAATTATGGGGTAGCACTTTATTGTAGTGGGCAAAAGTAACTCTGTAATTAGCTTGTATGATTACTCAGTTATTAGCCAGTCTCTGATGCTGCAGACACCCAGGAGAACCCTTGGCAGGCTGTCACAGGGCTGTGTGGGTTGGATGGGACCCCTGGCACAACTTCCCCATCCTGCTGGGGATGCACAGACCTGGCAGGGACGAGGACAGCACAAGGCTCCAAGCATGAGGGGATGATCTCCAGCAGTGAGGAGCCGTCCAAAAGAATTTAGCTCAGCTTCTCTGGGCTGCTGAGACCTTGCCATCCTGCATCCCCAGTGGATTTCCCAGCTGGATTTCCCAGCTCCCAGGCCCCACCACGCTGACACTCCATGCTCACTGGGAGAGGCTCCTGCCAGAGGGCATTGCTTAGCACTGCAGTGCACAGCAATATCAAACTGTTGAGGGCATGGGCTGAGAAACTAATGCATTTATGAAACAAATTACTTAAGACAGAAAGAATGAAGGGGTGCAGAAGACTGCTGTGAGCAGCCCTGTGCTTCTCAGCCATCTGAATCCTAGTCTGTGCAGCTTGCACTGGTGCCCAGGGTTGCTCCTCTCCAGGGGCAGGAGGTGGCATCACCTCTGCCCAGGCAGGCTGCAGCCTGCTTACCTTGCTTGGATCTGAAGGACTGAGCAGTTTATGTGGTCACTGCAGTGAGAACCAAGGAATCTTTACTGGGCATGGGGGAGGAGAGTGGTGCACTGGTGCAGGGAGCAGCTGGGCATGGGCCCGGCTGCCCGCTGCATGCAGGCTCACAGCTGTGCTGGAAACACCCTGGATGGGCCAAGTTTTCCTTCTGCTGGGCAGATGCAAACCCTGCTCTCAGCTTAGCTGCCACTGCTGCCTGCATCCCACGCTCTGCTGGACTTGTGGGGGCTTTCTTGTCCCCTCCTCTCACCCCCGCCAGGTTTGCTTCTTTAGCTGAGCCATTCGGGGGCCGCTGGTATTTCAGTCACTGCAGAAATTAGTAACGGATTTATGTAACATCTCGTGGGACTGACTGCAGGGTCTTCACAGAGAGACAACTGAGAACAATATGCCATCAGCAGAATGAGAAAAAGGGGCCCAGAACACACCCCACAGTGAGCTGTGGAATCCCACTGCAAAGCCAGATGCCACCCTGCTGTCATGGCACCTGCACCTGTGTGCCATGGCCATGTCCTCTTTCACTGCAGCTCAGCTCTGCAGGCCAGGCCCAGCAGCCACATTGCCATGTCCTTCCCTGTGCTCACCTGAGCCAGTTCTCACCTTGAAAAGGAGTTCCTGGTCTCCTGTTTCTCCAGCTGTCAGGCCAGGCCCTGTGCCAGCAGTGCAGCACTCAGCACTGGGTGCTGAGTCTCCCAGGGCCTGCTCAGGCCGGCATCACCCGCAGCAGCTCCTCCCCTGCTGCCCCTGCCCAGCTGCATCAGTGCCCAGCAGACACAGAGCTGGGGTTCAGCAGGGGCTGGGTGCTGTAGGCTCTTGCTCCTCCTCCTGGCTCCCTGCTGAGACTTTGTTGTCTGTCTCTCACCTCGGATCATCGGTGCTCATGGTGGGGCAGGAGGGATGGTCACCCCACACGTGCATGGGAAAACCTGGGCAGAACAATTCGGGGACATTGGTTCCTGCAGCTCTTCCTGACTCTCCTGGGGCTGAAGCTTTCAGCTTGGATGGTGCAGGGGTTATTCTGAGCCTGCACATGTCCCTGGGCCACTGCTGGCAGACCTGACATCCCTGTGCAGGAATGGAAACCCCACTGGTTTGGCAGCGGTGGGCGGGAGGGCTGAGCAACATGCCAGCATCCCTCCCAGCAGCTGTGATTCAGCAGCAAAGGAAATAACAAAGAAATGCTTGCAAAATAAAAATGCTTTTGATGTGAATAGAAATGTTTATAATAATCTGGATTTTTTTTTTCATGTAAATAAGGCTCAGAAAATGTGTTTTTTTCAAAGTGACACACAGCAAGCTCTAGTAGGTGTACCCATCTCAGCATAAAAGGAACAGAAGCCACTCACTTGATGAACCTGAAAGCTTTCTTAGAATTACAAAAGGAATAAATGATCTTAATCATATTAACTCCTGGGTGGTCGCCTGAGTCTTTGTGAGCAGTATTCATCACATCCCAGACAGTGTAGTTCTAAACTCTCACAAAAGCCAACTTCAGATGATCTCATGGTCTCCTTTTCAGCAGTGTAAATTATTGCTAACACCACAAAGGCTGGGATTTAACTCCAACATAAGCGTGTCCGTTTCAGCAAACCTCAGCATGGGAAGACAACTGCTGCTCTCTGCTGAAGGAGCACTCCTGGCAGCCTCCCAGGGCCTCTGCCACAGCCTCAGCATCCACCAGTGTCTCACAGGGGCTCTGGTGCTTGACAGCTGGGGAGGGGAGCAGAGGGGCTGCAGGAGCTGGGACATTCACTTCTGCCATGCAAACAGCTGGACAGGAGATTGGCCCCTCCTCGTGCCTCCTACAGGTGCCCTTCAGGACAGTGGTTCCGGCCCAAGGTCACAGCGCAGCATCGGCCAAGCAGCTGCAATCCTAACATCAACTGCTGAAGCTGCTATATCATCATGTTTATAAAGCATGAAAAACAATGTCTGGATTGTACCTTTCCCTCCAGCTGTGTGTTTTCAAAGGCAGTTTCCCAGACTGTCTTGGTCTCAGGTGAGAGGTGCCACTAAATTTTTGCCATACTGACATCGATTCAGCAGCCGTTGCCAGTCTTCTTGATCGTGAAATGAAAGTTCTTCACCAAAGGACTAATTCAAATGCAAAATGAATCAGGCTTTTTTTATCTTACTGCACATGTACTTCAGGAATTTAGGAATATTAAGAACCCCTAGAGACTACCTTCTTTTCAGTTACCATGGTTCATCTCGACAAGCAGCAACCCCCTCACTTGCAGGCAATGCCAGAGTTTTGGTTTTTGATGCGGGCAGGTGGGAACAATCCTGTGTTGTTTCTGGAAGAGGTGCTGGAGTCTGGGCACCTCAGTGTGGTGGGTGAAGTGTTGTGAAGGGCAATGGAAATCAAATTATCCCCCACCCTCCCTTTCCCATCCCATTTCCTGCAACTGAGATGGTAGGAGATGGCAAACACTGTAAAATTCAGTTTATTCACCCAGGATCCTGGCTACATGTTGTGGAGAGATTATCAAGTGAAAATGCACCAAGAGATGCTGTGCCTAGCGTTAATGATCTAAACTCGGTCTGATGCAGTGTTTGGGTTGTTTCCCTACAAACCTTTCATGGCTTCTGTCTCCAGCTCATGCTGGTTACTGCAGCATGCCCCCAAAATCATAACCCTGCAGTAAATATTAGGAGATCTCACCAGCATGTTGTTTTCATTAAGTAACAACACGAGGATGAGATAAACTCTTACGAAAACTCTTTAATATGTATTGTTTATAAACAGAAAGTTCACCTTCCTCTTTCTTTTTGGGAAAAAAAATGGTGAAGCAAAGTGCTTTTTAATTGCCTAACCTAGTTTCTTTTCAGGAGTAGAAACAACCTGTAAACATTTCTAGCCTTGATTTATATCTTACACAGGAGTAGAGTGTGTGCAGGACAGGATCCAGCAGTGAGTGACCTCTGCTTCACACAGGAGTGGCTCATGGATGAATCAGTCTGGCTTAGATCATAAATGATCCCACAAAATACAGCTTTGCTCCACGGGATGGAGCAGCCGAGTCCTGCATGGGGCTGATGCAAGTTTGCAGGATCAGGCTCTGCATGCAGGGCTGTGATCACAAAGGGTGGTCCCCCAGTCCTGGTGCCGATGCTGTGCCTCATGCTCTCACAATCAGGGACCTCACCATAGAAAATACAGCTTGGGTTTCAGCTCATCAGTTTTCTGAATGTGAAACCACACAAAGAGATGCGGAGGATAGCACAGGGAAAGAAACAGCAGGACTGAAAATCTTACCCTGCAGTGTCAACTACAACTTTTGCCATGATGCTTTTGCTCTCCATTTGCAGCACATGCTTTCTGTCTTGTTGAGCTTCCAGTACAGTTTCTCTGAAGGACAACAGCAAGGCCTGTGCTGATCTCAGGAACAGCCAGTTCCCTGCCTGGGACTGGGTGCAGCACAGCACAAGGACCAGCCTCTGTACCTGGCCTGCAGGTGCTGCCCCTCAGCTGTGTGGGGGCTGCAGGGAGCCCTGGTGGCCCCTTCAGTTTGCAGGGGAGAGGAGGTCGGTGTCCATGCAAGCACCCAAATACTGCAGACAGCCTGGAATTAATGAAAAAATGTGTCCAGGTCCCATTTGCAGGTTTCCCAAATGCCTTCTCTGCTTGAATACTTACTCTCAGCAGCACTTGGATTTGCATGTGTGACAGGTTCAATCAAACGTTTATTGTCTGAACAGCTCCTCTGTTTATCTAGAGATTGTGATTTTGGCAAGAAACATATTCTTGAGGCCCTGGGGTGTCTGTAGGCACAAGGGTCACTGCAAGCACCAGCCCTGTCAAGGGATGGCTCTGCTGCCCTCCTGCTTCAGCCACATAAGCACAGAATGGAAAGAAACCTGGAGGATTTTGCAGGAGTTGCTTCCCCCACTGCTTAGAAACGAGGGAGTTTGTTATAGAAACAGCAGAGTTAAGAATCTCCCTGCTCCTCGGATTGTCGTCTCCAGCCCTGCAGAGGGTGCCCTTCTGGAGCACTGCCCCAGCTGCTCCCAGGACAGGGACCTTGAATCGCAGCGAGCCTGGCACTGAGGGGGCACAGAGGACAGCGGGCAAGGCTGCACACACAGAGCGGAGCAGGCACGAGCAGGATGCAGAGGGCAGCTCCTCTGACTCCAGCCATCAAACACACGGCTTCACCTGCCCACCACGGGAGGGAAGGGCATCTCCAGGAGATGCCTGTGCCTGTTACACACAGCATTAGTCACCCATGTAGGGGAACACATTCTGTTCTGATGGCTTTAGAGGGGGCCACAGGGATTACCAGCACCTTGCACGTTGAAGCTTGCTCCTGGAGACAGATGGAGGGGCACTCCTGCTCTGCCTTCTCCATCTACAGTACCAAGTCCAAAGGTTAGATGCTTTACAGTTAGTACCATGGCCTCCTCTGTGGTTTGATGCTGAGGAATACTGTCCAGGGTCTTTGAGCTCAAAACTGCTCCACTAGTCTGGATGTGGTGTTGAATGTGGAGCCTGACATCTTTCTAGTCCATGACCTACCACACCAGCCACTTGCTGCCATGAGACAGATAATGATGCTGTCCTATAAGCAAGGCAAAAAGAAAGATTTGGGGTGTTCTGGACAGAAAACATGTTGCTGCTCTACCAGAAGAGCTAGAATTCTTTAGTGAATACAAGAAATGAAGTTTCAGTTTGAACTGCCAACAGTGCTCATTTACAGGCACCAAGGCTTTAGTACTTAGGTCTCTGGACATTCCTCCACTGAGTTACACATAGCAGATGGAGCTGCCAGACAGTAATGGACAGAGAAATGAACTTCAGCATCGTGTTCAGCCTCTGGAGGAATTCTGCAGATGCACTGAACAGCTGAGAGCACAAGTCCCCAGGGCATGTGTTTGCTATGCCCTGTAGAGCCCAGAACACCATTTGCTACCATTATCAACAGCAGAAGCATTTCTTGAGAGCTTTTCCTCTTCTTTCAGTTAATTCTCATCTTCTGAGAATTCTGAGAAACAACACACCCTTTTCTCAGTGCTCCTTCCTCAGCCACAGAATAGTCAGACCTCTGCAGAGCATCCTCAGGCTCTCAGGCAGCTGAAGGGTGTCAAATACTTTCAACAGTAGCTCTTAAGTAACTACAAAAATACCTGTTTTTTCATCAACAACATAAGCAATATTTTAATCTTTTTTGAAATGTGGTGTCGCAGACATCTTTTCATGAAAATCTTTTCCTCAGGATTTTTTCCTCCTGAGAAGCTGTGAGGCCTCAGGAACAAAATGTAAATAATGATTATCTGCTGCTGTGGAATGCAACGAGTGGGTCTGTGATTGGTCTCATGTGGATGCTTGGAATTAATGGCCAATCACAGCCTAGCTGGCTCAGACTCTGTCCAAGCTTTGTTATTCATTCCATTCTATTCTTAGCTTAGCTAGCCTTCTGAGAAACCTTTTCTTCTATTCTTTTAGTATAGTTTTAATGTAATATATATCATAAAATAATAAATCAAGCCTTCTGAAATATGGAGTCAAATCCTCGTCTCTTCCTTCAACCTGAGACCCCTGTGAACACCGTCACAATGTGGATTTTATTTCTTGCTGTAACACACCATAAATTGCATTAAGGAGTCTGATAACTTCTTGATTTGTTATTTTGGTGGGTTTTGTGTTTATCAGATGCATATGGTCTTACAGTCTATGACACAACTGGAAGCCTTAGCACATGCCACATGATAGAAAAGACATAATTAAAGAGGATCTTGTCAAAAAAAAAACCAGTATCAGAGTCAATTCTGAAGGACTTGCAAGTAAAAGAAAAATGTATCATCAGAGTGTAACAGATATTTCTTGAATCAAGAGAAGGTCATCTGGCTCATCTCCTGGACATTTCATTTCATCATGAAGGATTCTTAACTGATTGTTTAATTTGTTCCAGAACCTTGTTAGAGAGAGTGTAATGTAGCTTTGCTCCATATGTGACATGGAGTCTGTTCCAAATTCAGCTTACACACCCTCAAAAATATCTGTGATTTTGTATAAGGTTTTAATTGCATCTTGAAGTTCCTTGTATGAATAATAAATGCTGTAATTGAACATTTCAATTAAAACGATCTCTTACATGAGCTTAAGTCAAACCTTGCAGCCCTGCAGACAGAATTCCATTCTTCAGCCAGGCAATAGGAACCGGAGCAAGGCAGTCAGCCACACTGAATTCCTCTGCCAATGTCTCAGGTGTGACCTTTAAGGACAGCTTTTAAGGGCAGAGAAGAGTTTAGGCTTCCTCATTATCATTCCAAGAGAATGTAATTTCCTATTACCATCCCAGAACACAGAGAGCAGCAGTGAGGCTCGGTGTGACCGACAGAGAGCTGCCCCCTCTCTCTGGCTGCCCCTTGCGGGTGAGCTGTGTCCCCTGCAGCCAGCACTGGAGGCCTGCAGGAAATCCATCCAGCTCCTTGGGGTTTATCCCTCAGTGCCTTCCCCAATGGAGGAGGAGCTGACAGGCAGGGAAAGGAGGTTGGCCACATTCAACCTCCAGGTTCAAAGGAACGGAATCCCTGGGGACCAGTGTGGAATTCTGCATCAGTGCAGACAGTGATGGCCACGTCCTTGTTTTCCTGCCAGCTCAGGAGTGGCTCTCCCCTCCCTGGCTGACTTGTCATTCACACTGTCAGCCCTGGACAGGATGTCCATGTCCCAGACATTAATGACCATAATGCATGAACTGGCTAAGCTGCACAATTGCCTCAGGCATCCACCGTGCTGGCCTGCTGGGAGGGGAACTTCATGGCTCTGCTGGAATTTGCTGTGTTTCAGGGAAGCGAGGCACAGCTGGGGGTGCAGCCCTGGGAGCTCTCCTGTGGTCAGCAGCAGGTGCTCAGCACACACACTGCCCACTCCAGATGCTCACAGAGACAGAGAACCAAGAGAATGAGCTCTTGAACTTCTCTGGGGAAGAAGAGTCCTCATCCTTTTGCAACAAAATACAATATGTGCAGAATTACCAGTGAACACGCAACTCACGCAACTCAGTAATTTGCCACCTTGTTTCATCCATTTGAGAAAGAAAAATATTGAAATCCAGAGATAGAAAAACCAGATCTTTTTTAGTCTAAAGTTTTTACAATAAAGTTTCTTTTTGAGTCAACTACTAGGCTAAAACCAGCCCAGCAACTTCTGTTTCTCACCCCTTTGTTATCAATCCCAAGGTATTATAGGATAAAGGAGAAGGTGACTCATGAATCAGTGCGGCTCTTTAGAGGTATGAGGCAGTCTCCTACACAGGAGGCTGTGAACTCATCACAGACTTCATCCAGGTGATCACTGGAAGCCACCCTTCCCCGTATACATTTTCTGTCACTACCAAATGGCCGTCTAGGCATCAATTTTAGCTTTTCATCTGACTTCCAGGGATTTCCCTAATTAAGTGCAGTTTGACTAGAAAGCATCCTGGATCTTTCCTTTACATTTCCATGGGTTTAGAACATGAGGTACTACAAAAGTATTTAATAAGGGACTTTGGAGGGTTTTTCCCTGCCATTATTATGTTTATCCCACTGTAGGAACACTGTCCACTGCACCCCAACCATTAAAACTATTTCCTTCCCGCTCTTGAAAATCCATCACCTTCTGCTTTCCTAACCCCACACCTCTCTCCGAATCTGCTGAAAGCTGCTGAGAAGCCCCAGGGCTCCCTCAGGCAGTTTGTCTGCCAGGGCAGCTGCTCCTGACAGCTGGAGCCAGGGAAGGCAGCTGGGTGGGCAGCAGGCAGGTAGCTCCCACATGATGGCTGCAGATTGTCCTTGGCTTGGGCAGGCTGCAATTGGGAATGTCAAGTCCAATTTTCATTTTACTTTGCAAGCTTATTCAAAACCTTGGGCCTTGTGTATACAGCAGCTTCCAGAGTAGGGAAGAATTGTTCCTGGTATGTATTGTACCACTGAAACAGTCATGGAAGCAGAACTCCCCTAGCTGACCAAGGGGATAATCATGTTGAGCTCCTGCAGTAATGGAAGAGGAGAAACTGTTGAGTCTGTGATGACATGCCCCAGCAAGGAAACTCCAAATCAATTAGGCACTCCTTTAAAACTCTGTGCAGCATTTGGTATCTTCACTCCAATGATGATGTCATTTTTACTGGTTCCTCCAGGACCTTAATTGTGATCTAAATTTCTACTGTGGATAGCAGTACAACCAAAACCAGATTTTCAGCAACATTAGTTTTGCCAGTAACACAGGCCTGATATATGATTAACAGATAAATTTTTAATTTAGGAAAAGGTGTGAAAAAAGAAAAAAACATAGAAATCTAACAGTGTTTTTAAAGGGTTCATTTATGAACCTGATCCCATTTTGCATTAAGTCGAGATCATTTTTCTAGGTTGCTTTCTGTCTAAAAATTCTCATGTGTCAAGTCCATGTGTGAGCAGCTTGTGAAACACCTCCCAGTCCTACAACATGAAGGTCCCACTGCATGTGCTACTCGAATGGTCCCAGCTCTGAGGGCTGGCCTGGAAGTTGGGTTGTGTAATCTCTTATGTGCTTTGAGGTTGAATTTTTGCTGCCTCACTTCCCTATCTCTCTCAGCACGTCTTCTTACTTCCTTTTGTTGTAGTCTTGCCATCAGCATTTTCTCTGCTCACCTCACCAAAGTGCCTGTTTGCATTCTTTGGAAAATAACTGTTTATCTTTCAGAATACTTAACACCACAGACTTATCCTCCCTACAATTTAAACTGTTTCTATAGCCCAGACGTGCAACCTGCTGTTTTGCTGGGGCTACAACACACAGTGAATTTCAAGCATGACAAAAATAGACTGGAAAAATATGGATAGTCTACAAAATTTGCTATGCAAATGTTAGACTTATTTATACTACTGATAGGCAGCAGGAAGTAAAATCCATCCTCTTTCCTTGGCAGGTCAAGCTATGCTGAACCTGCTTCATTTTGGAGAAGGAACTTGCTCATTGCTGATGTTTGCTGCCTTAGAAAATAGACTTGCACTTCTGTTTCCCTGTTACAGGGTAGGCACCTTGCTTCAGTGATTTTCTGCTCTAGTGCAAGAGCCTGTCACCCCTCCATGGTCACTGCTCCTCCACACAACATATGGCATGGTGAGCACGTGGAGATGAACGGTCTGGACTCACACTGCAGTGCCCGACATCACTTGGGTGAGAGCTCAGCTGTAAGCACTGAGGAGTTACCTTCCTCTACTGGAATGGAACTGTGAAGCTGCATAAAGAAAAACTGCCAGGTCTCAAACCACACAAAGATGCTTTGCTGAAGTTCAGTGTTTTCTTTACAAAGCTTACTGGAATCCCCTTTGGCCACCCCAGGAACATCCTTGGGCCAGAAAAATTCTCATTCATGAAATGCCACTTGCTGGCAATGCAGAGACAACCTCACTGACCTAGAAGGGTTCTCCAGTTTGTTTGGCAATAGGAGTGGAATTAGATGTGCTGATGCTAAATGGCTTAGCATTAGCAGCAAAACAGCTTAAATACCCTGTCCCAGAAGGTTAAACTGTAATGAGCCTCTTAAAAAACTCTCAGTGCAATGGGCAAGCACTTGGCTCTGTAGCACAAGGCTGGGGATCAGTCTTCCTCTCCCCTCCTTCTGTGGCTATACAGCAGAAAAAAGCATCAGAGGAAAACATTTCCAAGTGTTACTTTTGACATATAAAGAAATAAAATTTTCACACTTAGATGTAAAAAAAATGCTTTCCTCTTTAAGGAACCTAAAAGATTCAGCAGCAGGGACTTGGCTTTGCAAATTTACACACTGACAAGCTGATGTGTCTGTCCTACAGGTCACCTGGGGTCCACACCAGTCTGCTGGGATGGCAGCTCAGGTGTATGATATTCAGATTTTATGTGGCTGGCACGCTCATCCACAGCTAATGGCACTGTCAGTGGATGCTTCCAGTACACAGATACCACTTTACTCACCAAAGCATGTTGATTCCCGATGAAATGCTCCAACTTTAAAGCACTACAGTACAGTTTATAAAGGGACCAGAATTAAAAGCAAGAAGAAAGACCATAAAGCAAACAAACAGTAAAGGAGTAATTTCTCCCACTCAAACCGATGTTTCCTGCCACACAAGAAGAAATGTCTGGTCAACAAAAATAATCTGCTAAGTTGATTCAGAGGAGCACATCTAGAGTAAGAAAGAAACCACCATAAAACACACTCAACCCTAAGAAAGAACAAAACAAAATGAAGGTACTCTATGGTTGAAAATACTATTTTTCCAATCCCTTTTCAAGACAAGCCTCAGACATGTAATCCAGGGCATGACATATCTGAAGTTCTGTCCTTGAAACCTTTTCTTTTTGCCCTCTTCCTCCCAGTCGGGAGTCACACAAAGTAATGGGTCTGCAATGAATTACAGCATTCCAGATCTGCATCAAGTAGCTGAGTTAGGGGGAACCTGTTTCAGCCTCCTTCCAGGCTACTTTCAGCCACTACAGTCTGGTAACATCTGGAGGCCTGGCCAGGAGGGCAAAACAACCATCTGAGCAGTGACCTTAAAAGGTTTCTGGAAAAAAATTATTTTCTGGAAAAAAAAAAAAATAAATCAGTAGAACAGCTCTACCAGAAAGTTCTTCAAAGATATCTGAAACTGCCTTGCTAGAGGAACCTTGGGTGTTCCAGAAATGTGGGTTCCTGAGAGGCCATGCAAAACTGCATGGCTTGCAGAGTGACCCTCCAAAGCCCTTAGCAACTCCTACTTTCAAGCTATAATTGTTGCTGTATTTTGCCTGGGACCAGAATCTGAAGTTGTCATTTTCTCCCTAGTTCTAAAAAAGCAGCTCGGCATGTGGCATGATTGACTTGGCTCTACCTTGTATTTCACTGCTAATAACTGTTAGCCCACTGGAAAAGCAGAGGTGCATCCCTCACCTAAACGGTGGAGATAAGGGATGCCCAGTTAGAGCCTCACTCCAGGATCCAGGAGTCCTCCCACTCCAGCCAGTGCTGATGGATGGCTCCTGCCCCTTGTGTCCCTGCTCATCTGTGAAGCAAATCCATACTTCTAGAATAATTAATATTCTAGATTTATGTAAGAATATAAATTTGTTGTTTCAAGCATATGGTAAAGATAGAAGTGCTTTGCATCTACTGAAGCCACACCTCAACCTTGCTGAGAAGGTAATTTGACTCTCAGCTCCCAAGAACTGGTGATAATATGAAGTGCTGACTCCAGGAAAATCACACCAACCTTGGGACTAAACCAGGAGAGCTGCTTCAGCTTTCCTGCTTTCAGCTGGAAACTGAATTACATAGCACAGAAAGTCTTCAGAACACTTTTTAGTCACTCGTCTGTCAAAAGCAGAGTTTGGAGACAGGAGAGCACAATGTAAAGAACATTGAATTGAGCTTAATTATCTGTATTCATATTGAAGTTGTGTCTTATCATGAATATTTCTGTATTTTTCAAAGATCAAGTCGTTGTTATGGCACTTTGCACTTAGCAGGTTTAAAAAAAAAGTTTTTGTTGTTATTTCAAATCCAGCTACAAGAGGACAAAAAAAAAAAAAAAAAAAAGAAAAGAAAAGAAAGCAATCCTTAGGTCAAATCATTTTGCTACAGAAGAATAAACAATCTTTACTGTAGAATTCACAACCCCAAGACTTAAAATGCATGCTTGGGTCTCACTCATCCCAACTAGCAGCTCCTACTGCTACATCTAACAGGCAATGCCATTGTTTCAAAGGTTTGGGGAGGCAAAACATCATTTTGTGAAATTCATGGGATTAATGCAAGGTGTCTGAATACAGCTCAAAGGTAACAGTGATTGTTTAGAACAGCTCTCCTCACGTGAGTTTTGAGACACCTTAAAACCATACCAGTAGCAAACAATCCCCCTGTTTAAAGGGTATTTTGAGTAATCATTTTCAGAAAGGCAGAAATTCCCTATCTTTCAATAAATTTTAACTGTACTTTGGAAGAAAATAAAACTACTTACCATTAAAAAAAATCCCAAGAGTTGGGAAAAGTGGCTACATCTTTACTTCCAGTAAATTTTCTTGTTCCAAGGGCTGTCTGTCCTTCCTTCCATCCTCTGTCCAGAGTCAGGATGTAGCAGCCTGCCAGGAGCTGGCTGAGCTGTGATTCAGTGGCAGTAAGGAATCCTATCCCCCACCCAGTGCCTGCTGCACAGCTGCCTCAGCAGAGAGGGCAGCCAGCTGAGCCACCTGCCTTGCCACAGGTGCCACCTGGGCTGTCAGGGCTGCTTCTCGAGAGCCCTGCACTTACACCTTTAAAGCTTCTGCATGGCCACACCACCATCCTGGGAGGTTTCCCCATCAGAGGGGTACAGGGCTGCCAGACAGGCTTGACTGCTTCATGTGCAATGGGGGCTTCTATGCAGACACCCCCCAGTCCCTCCCGGGTTTGCCTGTTCAAGCTGTGCTGCCCAGCCCCCGTCTGGCCCTATGCAGACAGATCCCAGAGGAGGGTGTGCAGTGTGTGGTGTCAGTCCTGCACTCAACACTCGCAGCACCTCAGGCCCACAGAAGCATTTTCTGCTCAGCAAAGCAGGAGGCAGCACTACCACACTTCAGGGGCTCCACAGTCAGAATAAAGACTGAAAATACATGAAAACACCCTTGTAGTAAGACAAGGCTGATCACCCAATACAGGACATTTTTCATCATCACATATTGTAGGTCACTTGAGTGGAAGAAGGGGGGAAATGAAGACTCCATGTGAACCTTCTGTGGTATTTAAAAGATCAGCATAACTGCTGAGATCAGAGAAGGCTTTCTGAAACAAAACCCACTGCACCATTCAGTGACCTATGTAGAGATACCTTCATATTTTGTGTTCAAAGGCACAGGAGTAAAATATTCCTTGTGCTGTGTTCCCCTCACATGATTATACATGCTTCTTAATTTTCAGGAATACCTTGATTTCTCCAGGTACATGGAATTACTTCACAGAACCCTATTACTCAGAACTTTCTTACAGTTGGATAAAGGCTTAAAAAAATAAAAAAGGGCATTTTTCAAGGCACATTGCTTCATCCAGTCTAAGTATTTACCATGCTAGCTGAATGCCACATCCTTTCAGTAAGGGAAGTAGGCAACGTCTTCATTAAAGTGCATCTAAGACAGAACTCACATATGCTGCAGAGCTGTGCTCCTTTCTGAAAGTGGATCAGATATCCCCACTGGAATTTTTTTAGTCATGGTCTGTCAACTTCCCTTGCTTCCTCCATACTGGAACGTAGCCCTTTGTTTCGTAAATGTATGTGATGACTGCTTTTTCCTTTTGACAAGTGCTTTCATGTATTAAAGAAGTCATTGTTACTTTTCCCTGGTGACAGAGATGCACCAAGCTCTCCTCAGAAAGCCTTGTTAACCTCTGCCCTCCGTACACTTCCCTTTCTCCTGTTCTTAATTGGATTCTAATTTTTATTATGTACTGTAACAGATTATCACCTTCCAATTCTAGGAATGGTGACTATGTCCCTAACTACTTCTATAAAGGTGTAAAATTATCCTAACAACCTTTCAACCTTTTCTACTTATCTTGATCCTTAAATACCAGAATAAAGGCTCAGATGCTTCTGGAAATGGAACATCATGGTCTAAATGCAGTGATGTAATTAAAAAAAATTCAGGAATACCTAATTTGTAAAAGTAAGATCTGTAACTTGCTAAAGTCAATTCCATGTGCAAACAGGGAAGGCCACTGAGTTCATGTTCAGTGATGTGGTTCATTTGTTTCCTCCAGGTATCAAGATTAACCTGGTAACTTTTAAACCCAGTGAAGTGTATGTAAACCTAGAAAATACTTACTGTGCTTACAGGTGCAGCTCAGTCAAAAAAAAAGCCACAAAAGCTTCCCTCCTGTTGACTTTGTTAGTTGTAACATTAATATTTGAATACAATTCCATTACTTTCCAAGATCCTCAGTACTTGACAGGGATATGACACTTTGAAAATCAGTGTCAATTTCTCCCTGTAACTATTTCAGTTTCACACCAAGTATCCACAAATGCTGTAGTTAGTCTGAATACCATGGATGCACACGTCCCTGGGGATGGGGAATGCGAGAGCATCATTGCTTCATCACTCTAGACTTTTCCACAAACTGAGCTGTAATGTCTGAAACCTCTGGACAATACAGAGGCTCCTGCTCAGTTCTCCTTTAAAGATCCAACAGCAGCAAGCAAGAGTTTTCCAACTAAATACAACTATTCCAAAAGGTCAGCTCTCAAAGAAGTTTTTAACGCCTTTTGCTCTAAGTCTGGGGACCATCTATGTTAAGGTATCTCCAGAGTTCCAGTTAGGAACAGTCAGAAAGCTCAACCTAAAAGTTCTAAACTAATTAATTAGAGCAATCTTAAAATCAGATATGGAGTATCCAATCTCAACTTCCCTAAAATGAACTAAATACCTAAATGTGCATTAAAAATTTCCATGACAGAAATACACTTTCATATTGAATTTCTGTCTAGTACTGCCATTCCTCTTAATGGTGTAGGAAGACAGATGACATGAAATCTACACCAAAGGTAGTTGAAAAGTCCATTCATAAAACTTTTATTCCACTTACATCAACTTAATACACATGTTCTGAACAGTTATGCTTGGATTGTTCATGAAAATTTCATAAGACATTAAACAAAGCTAGCCATCATCTCAAGTTATTTCCCTGTTAACTATTTTTACAGCACATGCATGTTAGGCAAGTATCAAAAAAAAAAATCACAAAAGCAAAAAACCTAAAAAAGTTAAATACATGGGTTTTTGTTTTACTGCTGTGCTCGATATACAGTGTCATTATGAATATCAAGCAATTCATTTTTTACTGCATCTTTACTTGTACATTTGTTCTTAGGTTGCTTAAACCATTTAAATACAAATAAAATGTGTAGCAAAAATAATGAAAGCAACAGCAGGTAACTTTACAAATAATGGAATGTGAACCGTTTCTCTGTCCTTCTCTAGAGAAAGCTGACTGGGTTATCAAACTGTCTTAAGGAACACTTCAGCTGCAATCAAAGATGTACACTTGATTGGAATATTCCACAGATGTCACATGTTCCCCTGACATGCAATATCTATGGGACATCAGTTTATTCACAGCCATGTGTGCTCCAGCTTGGATATTCAGACTAACTACACCTGTGGCTGCAACATTGATTATCCCTTTTTTCCATCGTGACAGACCAATATGCAAGCAGTCATCTTTGCCTGACATAGAAAGCTGTTTTAACACTGGCCTTGTGGGAAGCCACAATGTACCAAAAGTACTATGCCAAACATGTAAAACTTGTATAAAAATTTCACAACCCTATATTGGCCACCTCAGATGAAAACAGATAGATAAATTCCCCAAATGTTAACTGGCTCTATTCCCCTAATATTAAACAAAACCACATGGGAAATATAGAAATCCAAATAGAAGTAACATAAACCTGTCAAATCGTAAACAAAAACTATTTGTGGGACAGCATGGATGACAAATGGTCTACTTTTTAAATTTCAGAATGAGGCAGATGGAAATTGGAAGGCTGGTTAATTCTCCCCTCCTTCTCCTGCTTCGGCTTCATCTCCCTGGGTATCCGATGTCCACAACTGTTTAGGAAAGAAAAGAGAGTAACAGGTATGTTATTATTTATTACTAATAATTAGTAAGTAATTTTTAGAAAGGTCTATGTCTTAATAATAGCAACTTCTAACAGGTCCTACTAAGCACTGTGGAGAAAGAAAAAGTACACAGTAACATGAATCTATTTCTTGGCTATGGAAGATGGAAATTCAGTTCTAGGCAACCCAACCCTACGCTGCATTTAATGAGCAAGTTTATGAACAGTGAAAACCCAAGTTTCTTACTCACAGGGCTCACTAAAATACAACTAACAAGCAGGCAAGAATCAGGCCTACTAAGCAGGTAAGTGAGAATCAGGAACAGCAATTTCTTTCTCCTCAAGCTAGTTTTACATGCCTTTCTGAAGGAAAAACTTCAGCAAAATTATCTCTCCACATCCAGTGCTACAGTAAATGTTACTTTTTCTTCAGAACAGGCATCTGAAGGTTTTCTCTGTTTTTTTAAACCCCAAAATATTTCATCAAAATCTCTACTCCCTGGCTCTGTTCAGTTAGTTGTGCTCCCCTTTAGCAACTTTCAGAACACTGAGCTGCCAACTTGGCAGGCAGGGCAAGGATGGAAGAAAATCAGGCTAAGCATGCACTATGCACAAAATGTTATTTTCAGCTCCATAAAATCATACTAAGAAACCATATATCAAGATTAAGTACCAGCTAAGGAAACTGAGCATCAGTTCCAGAGGAACAGTCAGTGCCAAGAAATTATTTCATGAATCAAATGATCTCCATGCTGGCTGCCTCCAAACTATTCCCAGCCCAATATGATTTGTCATCTCACACTTTATGGAGTTAGAGAAGCACGAATCAAATGATTCATGCTCTATAGTATAAGGTGGTAAAACATAAAACAAACCATTCTCTCCACTGACAGTGCTGTACCAATGAAGTCTTACAGAATGCCTTTATTTTCAAAATCCATCATCAGAAACATTTCATGCTTTCAGGAGCAGAAGGCAACAATGAAACCTGTGCAAGACCAGTAGCCTTGTCCTTGCTCTGATCATAATGCATGGCCATCTGCACCTACTCCTCCTTGCTGAAGGCATTAAGCAACAAGTTATTTTACTAAAGATAACAGCACACCAACAGTCTGTTTCTAGACCTGCACTGCAATCTTTAGTACATTATTATATTACTACATTAGGCCCAAATTCAGTGCTATTCTTGTAAGAAGAATTAGTAAGAACAATTCTATGGTATTTTATCAGGATTCAGAGATTTCTATCCTAAATCATCACCCCTAGAATACAGTCACAAGAGTAATTTAGGATGGAAAAGACCTTCAATATCATCAAGTCCAACCATTAACACTGCCAAGTCCACCATGTCCCCAAATACTACATCTACACAAATTAAATACTTTCAGGGACGGTGACTCAACACTTCTCTGGGCCACCTTGCTTGACAACCCTTTTAGTGATGAAAATTTCCTCATGTCCAATCTAAAATACACATTCATTAAGACAAAAGGACTTGAGTGCTATGAAAGGGGCTTTACCAGTTTTACCAAATGAGACACTGAGATCAGTTTCACCAATCTGCTCGGGGTGGGAGGGAAACGCCTAGGAAGAAGGACTGCCTTTTATTTAATAAAAGAAAACAAAATTTCATAACACAGCAAGGAATTACCTAGCAATTCCAGTAAAACAGATTTTGATATGTTAAACAGCCCTCTGAACACTTCTCTGCCTTCAGTTTCCACACAGAATGAACAGACTTCTTCAGCCATACAAGATTCGAGGTAAGACAACAAACAACTAAGGAAAGTGCAACTGCACAGAACTGATCAACATACTAAATCACTGTCTAAAGTCCACCTACCTCAGACTTCACCACTTGCATAACTAGCAAAACAGACCTTTTTTATATTTATGAAATTCACTGTAGTCTGTCAGTCACACATATCAGAAGTTATCTTCTACCTCAAGAAGGTGTGGACAAACATGGAATCAATGCACTCGTACACACTACACTAAGCATTTAAGGCAAGATACATCACTTATTCAAGAATATGGAATCTTCCATCTGTTTACAGCTTTCTCCTTGCAATGGAAAGCTCACATCAATTATCAGGCCTACTACCCTAATTCACACACTATCGTAGCTCAGTCTGACTTCTGTTCTTGTGTGAAACAATTTGCTTTCCAACTGCTATGACAAGCTTTACATTCTTTTTACTGGCAAGTTAGCAATTGAAGTCAGCTTCTCTCCTGTTTCAAAACCACTCATTCAGAGGGCAGCTCTTGAGCAATCCCACTCAAGGGGACAGTACACAGACACTGAGAGCAACGCCAACACTTTATCTGTCTCCAATACAGAGGTTGAGAAATCACTTCCATTTGTTTTGTAAGCAACAAATGGAACAATAACAAGTAGTTTTTGCAGCAGTGTTAAGTTGCCATTCTCATGGAAAAGGCTCCGAAACACAAGAGAAATTAAATGTTAGATGCAAAAGCAGAAAGTATGGCAACTCCACTTTTTACAACTGCATAATTTTACTTGTAGTTATTTTTAAAGCAGTGCAGCTATTTTTCAAAGGTCTCTGATATCAGAAGCACAAAGTGTTAACAAGGGGCCACATGTGGCAACAATAAGTGCTCCTTATTTTTTCATTTTTTGCTTGCAGCTCTTCTCCCCAGAGACCAAGGAGTGAACTAAGCCATCTAATTACACTCTTGCATGTTTGCTCACATTTAAGTTTCATTTGCTTTAGATGTTTATCTTTGTCAGTTTTAAAGCTCGAAGTATGATAAAAAAATCCCACACACAAGATGAAGATTTTGATTATTCTGACAACTTACACCACAGCTGTGAGTCCAAGGAGGAAAAAAAAAATTAATTAAGACAGTTATGTTACAACTGCCATGGAAATAGCCTGGCTAACATCAATTTCCATTTCAGCTTTACCAAAATTAAAGCCAAACAAAAAACCTCTAAACCACAAGTCCTTAAATGGACTTGCTTGCTTTGTTTCCAGTTTTCATGCAGAATCTCTTCCTTGCAGATACTTTAATGCAGAATAAGCTATATGAAATTTGACATAAGCTTTAAGAGGTAAATGCAACTGTATTCTCAAATGCTGCTTAATACTGGGTAGTAGTTTTGATAGTCACAGTTCAGACTCATCATTTAAACATGCTAGATTCCTTGAATAAAATAATCTGAAAAATGTGGTTAATTTGTCAGAAAATCATGTTAATTAGTATGGAAAAAAAAAAAAACAAAACCAAAAAACAACCAAAACAAAACAAGGAAAAAAAACCCCAACGAACTAGGCAGGAAAAATATTTAGCTTAGAAGGATGAGGTACTATAGACTTGTTTCTGAGTGACAGACACAGCTCCATGGCCAGGAACAAAAAGGACACACTGAAGTGCCAGAAGACCAATTCTGTAATCTATTTGCAAACTTTGATGATACTCACTGTCAAATTGTCTCTCAGTAACTGCATTATTAGCGTGCTGTCTTTGTATGACTCTTCACTTAATGTATCAAGTTCAGCAATTGCTTCATCAAAAGCCTAGTGTTATAAAAACAAACAACTCCATTAGCCATGTGACAAAAGGTTATGCAAATAATTTAAATGGAATTTCCCCCTCTTTGACTTACCGTTTTTGCAAGGGAACAGGCCTTCTCCGGGGAATTGAGAATCTCATAATAGAACACAGAGAAGTTCAGAGCCAGACCTAATCTGATGGGATGTGTTGGTTGCATCTCCTTTTTACTGATTTCAAAAGCTTCTTGATATGCCTGTTGTGATTGCTCCACTATCCCTTTGGGGAAAAAACAAACACAAACAAAACCCACAACAAGTAAGTAATTCACACGCTGTATGCAGGATACAATCAGGACTGTGTTCACACTTGCATGAAGAAACTATGTCAGGAGTGAACGCCTGTGAATGAGCACTTTACCTAACAAGTCGCTATTTAATAAAGATTCTATTAAATCACATTTTCAAATTATTACAAAGGAGGGAAGTTGTTACTGACCAAATTACAGGTTTGAGTCTCTTCCCAATGCCCTGTGACTACTTGTATTTACAAATATTTGCAGCAGTTTTGTAGCACTGAAGATAAAACCCACCATCTACTTGATACAGTACCACAATTTCAATGTCTTTAAACACTGCAGTGCATTAGAGAGCCACATTTTAGTCACAGGAAACACTGATGACCTTTGCTTGTCATGCTGAACCCTCTCAGTGGTAGTCATCTATGAGTCTCCATTCAAAATGCTTGGCAAAGATAGCGTGGCATATCTCAAATAAAATTAAATATGTATTTTTAAAAGCTTCCAACATAGTTCTATTTCCAGTGCAGATATGTAAAGCATTTTTACCTAACTTAGAATTTGAAGGGAGAAAAATTAATAATTTGGTTCCTTTATTTTAGAGATGAATCTCTCATCACTCTTGTGACGTTATACAAGTTATTAAGACTTGGCAAAACCCAGCAACCACTATGTGTATATGAAGATTGAAGAGCTCAACAGTTTCCTTTTTCACTGAAGGCACGTGAACTTGTAGCAGGTTCTGCCTGCACAAGTCAAGAGATCACGGCCCAACACAGCCCACAAGCCTCAGGGGCCAGGGAGCCGCTGCATGCTGAGCACAAAGGGGCGCTTGTTCCTCAGCTCTCCACCAGCATCTGAGAAAAAGGTGGGCAGAAAGTCATCCAATTCAGATGCAAAAAGGATTCCAACCCTAACATTTCTGGATCAAACCAGAAATGCATCCAGCCTGATGTCTGCGAGAGTGCAGTCACACATATTCTAAAACAAAGGAATTTGAAGATAAAGACTCAAAAATACAAGCAGGATTTAAGTAAGGAGTTTTCAGACTCCAAGTCTGAAAACAACTGAATACTAATACTCAGGATATCTATGCAATCACCATTTGTTCACCTTCAGATAGTCACAAAAATTAAAGCATTGTATTGTTGTCTTCCACAATGAAGAGAGAGGGCATGCACTGCACAGTTCATCAACCGTGCTCTCTCTGCACTCACCACTAATAATGGGATGCTTCAGATCAAACAGCTGCCCTAATGTCTTGAAAATGACCAGAAGTTAGTACACTGCAGTTGAGAAGAACTAGGTTTACTGCAAGTTAAATTTAGAAATTGTGAGAAATGTTTAACTCCTCTCAAAATGGAAAAGTCTTAGAAAATGGTACTGTTTATGAAAGGCAAAACAAGCAGAATGAAAAACAAGTAACTTCAAGGAATGAAGCTGAGAGTTTCATTTTCTAGTAATTTTTCTTTAACATAATTTCAAAGCAAAAAGTGTATTTTTTCTCCCTATCTGAGAAAACAGTTACCTTTTGAGCAACAATTCGGAGCACTTAGTGCATAATTTGATGTATTCTGTTAATTTTTAAATCAGTCACACAGTACAAAAAAGTTTTTAACCTTGAATTCTTTAGGAAGTGCAGCTCCAAAGTTAAAGGATAAAATGCAGAGAGGTACCTGCTTGACATTCCTGTCTCCTAGACTGCCATAAGGAAGCCCCAACCGATAAAATAAACAATGTGGTTTAAGAAGATAAAAATCTAATTCCTAGTATTGGGAGCTTTATACTGTTGCTGTATTTACTGCTCCAACTCAACAGCCATTCTTTCCTATATAATAATTATCAACTGCTCTTCTTCAAGGTCACAGACAACATACAGGAAAAACATGTGACATGAAACACTGGAGGAGGGGGATGAATTGAAAAAATGGAAACCCACCAAAAACTGCTCAGCCAGGAGACTGGGTTAAATAAAAATAAACTTTAAAAGCACTTTAAACAAAGATTTTCACAGTCTAATTTTAGAGCCCGTTACTTAATCCTCAATAGAAAAAGAAACTTTGGGACTCAAAATATTGTACCTCCTATGCATGTGAACAGAGATCACTAAAATTACCAAAGGAAAACATGGTAACTCTCTTTAGCAGATCTAAAGTACTGGTAACACATACAGTTCTGCAGTCACCAGGACTGGCTCAGTTTGCATGCAGTAAACATCAGAAATCAAATCCAGCCTTACATACTAAGTATGAGGATCGCTGTGTAACTCCCTATTATCCAGCATGCTGGGGAAACTGGGCTTCACTGTGTAATGTGGATATAACACATGCCAGTAAAGCAGACACATCTATCCCCTTGAAATTATTCCATGCCTGCTTCACAACTCTGCCAGGCTCAATCTAGTCTGAGGTCCCACAGCCACTGTTCTATGCCACACCGGGGGGTTTAGCCACGGGCTGCAGGTGCTGCTGAGGGCAGAGTGGGGCTGCACAGCTCAGCACTCCTCACCCCCTGTAGGTTCCTGCATCCCCAGGGCAGCCCAGGGCAGTCTGACACAGCAGGCTGGCTCTGTGCTGCTCCTCAGGGCACACTGCCAGCAGCCCTGAAGTGGCTCCAGGAAACAGCCTGGCACTGTTTGCAGTGAGCTGCATCTTGCTAATGCATTGCTCTGAACTGAAGGGGACTCTGCACAGAGGCAGCAATGCTGTCAGGGTGGCTCACACCACAGCAGGAAAGGAACTCAAAATGATGAGTACCTAACATTAACTTTTAAAACTAAAATTAGATGAAGGCAACTTACCTACAATTGTGACAAGCTGCTTACATGAAAATATAAGAAATTTGAGGAAATAGAAGACATCTGGGCATTAAACTATTGTGGTTACAGAAGAAACTTTCCTAACAGTAAGATTAGTTTTATTTTTTCTCCTCCAGGTTATTTCTAGCCTCTTTGCTCACTGAACCTATGCAGACTTCCTATATTCTGTAGAAATGCAGGGGGAATGGCAAGAGTAAGTCTAAGAGGTAAAATCCCTAAGATTCAGCCAGACAGAAATGCATAAACCAGTGCTTCAGTGGTAAACCAGATACATGCATGTGGAAGTTGGAGACAATTTCAAGATTTTGTGACTCAGTGTCTGTTTTGTGCCTCCACTGGCACGTATGTGAACATTTCTGTAACTCTTTTGAAACCCAATAATCTATGATTTTCCTTCAGAAAACAGGAAGCCTATTACTAAAGAAATTTACATGCAAATCAGAATTACTCTAAAATTAGGGTTGTGTCACTACCCCACCAAAAGCAGCCTAACTAAACAATGTTTATCTACAAGGTGACATACAATACCTTTCTTGTCATCTCCAGCAGCAACCTCAGCCAAGTAACGGTAGTAGTCTCCTTTCATTTTCAAATAGAAAACTTTGCTTTCTGCTTGCGAAGCATTGGGGATCAAGAACTTTTCCAACAGAGACTAAAAGAGAAACAAAGAACACAGTGTTTTGAACATATGCTGAACTAACAATTCAATTATATTTCCATTTATTTCAAAGTCAAGACAGCTTCACTTCTTGCTTATTTTCTTCACATCCTACATAACACAGTCAGCTAGAGAACGTGTTCTGGATTCCAATTCTAGATTTAAAAAGAATGCTGCATTGTGTGCCTTGATGGGGAGAAGGAGGCTGTGTCAATTTAACAGACGAGTTTTATATGAGCAAAGGATGGCTTTCTATAAATCGCTATACAGTACTCTGGCAGAAGTAAGGTAGTCCAAAGACTCTGGGCAGAGGGTATACCATGGAAGAAAGCTTGCATTGACAGAATATAATAAAAGGATTTGGTATCATCAGTTGCCAAATCAGAGACCTAGTTATTTTACATACACAGGCAATAGATAAGCTTCCTTAGCCCAGCTCCCATTAACTTTAATGCTCCACTGGCATTCCCAGCAAGAAACCACAAGGTGAACCTGTATTCTTGCATTTCCAGACAGCTAACAATCTGACATTCAGCTCTGTAGCACTTCTATCTGACTTTATGTGCTGCCCTAACAGGTATTTCCATTATCTTCCAAAGCAAAGTAGCTCTCTAGAGTCACTCCACCAAATCCTCCCCATGGGCTGACATTTAAGACCAGGTTTTTCAAGATTATTCTGCTTGTTAACATAGCAAGTTAACATAGTTGAGGCAGTCATGTAATTTAGCAAGAATTCTATTATGATGAAAAAAAAAAAAAAAGGAAAAAAAATCACTAGCTTCAACACATTCAGTCAAATTAAGGTACAAGCTTGTCAAACTTTGTGATATTGAGTGCTTGAAGTCAGACTCTAAAAGAAAAGCCAGTTATTTAAAAGTCAAAAAAGGTACAGCATGCCTGAATAGTCAGAATTCAATCAGAAGCTGTTACATATACTTGGCAAAGGCTATGCAGAAAGTAATTTTTAAAAGAAGTTTTAGTACAGATTTTTGGTCATTTTTTCCTATATAAATTAGATGACTGACATTGCAGTTTTGCTTCACTTTTTTAGCTTTTACTTTCAAGGATACCACAGAAACAAACTAATTTAGTTCCAACTTACAGAAATGATGGCTGCTTTAGAGCACTTTCATCTCAAGGCCATCCAGCAGGTTAAATGAATGTCCCACAGGACACTGCTGGGACAGGCTGCACCTACTGCACTGTGACATGGACACCTGTGGTACCTGCTCTGCCTAGCAGGCCAACTATTAAGCTACAGAAAACTGTAATTCACAGAAAGAGCAAGAAGAGCAAGTCTGGTCTTGGTTTTTGTTGCTTTTTTCTTTAATCAAAGTACTGCTAATTCATTTATATGAATAATGAATATTTATTGGTAGACTCAAACTTGCATGAAACTCCTCAAAATGAAGCTATCCATCACAGCATCGCTCTCATTTCTATTGCAGGCTGACAGACATGAAAGTCAGACAAGGTTCAGCCATGCCTATGCTACAATGAGACAAAACCTCTAAGTGGACTTTCTTTAGTGGCTTCAACATAGTGGATTTATTTCTTTATCTTTAATATTAGGCCTTTTCAGTACTGTGGGACTTGGTATATAGCTTCATTTTATAACCACACAGGGATACACTGAAAAATCCTGCATGTCCTCACGTCCCATCCAAATGACAGCAGAGACAATTCCTTGGCAACAGAAGGAACTCAACACAAGCCAGTCAGCAGCAGAAGTATTTTTCTGGAGACAGTCAAAAGGGCTGCTGAGCTGCCTCATGCCAAAGGCACCCTTCTGAGGGCATCCCACCACACCAGGAGAAGAGTTCAGAGCCAGCTCTGTCCCAGTGAGGCTGAGATGTAGCAGGAGGCCAGCAGCTTTATGGGTCATACACCTCAGCTCTCTGTGACTCCTTACACACTCTGTCCTCACCACTAGAGAGCCTCAGGGTTTGCAGCTATGACATTTTCCTGAGTGCCAAGGACCTCCAGTGACAACTGAAGCTTGCCCGCTACTGAGAACAAGGCTCCTTATCAGTTTATCTCTGTGAGACTTCAATTAAACCAGGTGTGTCAGTTTGCACCTACACTTCTGGCACCGTGGGGAGTTGCCCTTCTTCTGCATCCACCATTGATTGGCCAGACCAAAATATTTTTAGTGATCGCAGACACAGAAATTATTCCTCATCCCTACAGAAGGTCATTTGATTAAAATGTACAGCTCTACTCATTCATACAGCAGGAACCAAGCTCCAAGATTTAAACTTCACTTAGATCACAAATGAGGTGAAGTTGTTGGCAAACTGAATGGATGAATTGCACCAGTAGACAGGAAGAAGACTACTCATTATCTTTTTAAACAGACCAACACCAGCAGGGCAAAAGGAGCTTGAACACTGTAAATCTTGTACTGCAAGAAGTTCTAAAGCCATACTGAATTTCAAAGACTGATGAACTGAGAAAATCCCTTTGAACAGCTATTCACAAAATATAGCCAATGCAGAGACTTCAAGTCAAACTGCACTGGGAGCTTACTCATATTTGGATGAGAGAGTCTATTCTATATAAACAACACGTAGGACTGGTGTGCCACATATCTCTGGCAGAATTTTATTTATGCCAAATACTTCATAAACAGCAACAATAAACCCTGCAAGCAGATGAATATTTAAAAGCTAGCATGTGAAATGATTGAAAGATGATCTCTACCCTATTATTTATTTGGCAGTTTCTTCTGTTTGTATTAATCCATTTATTTCAGGATCCATTTTCTTTTACTGGCAGAAGTAGACACAGACCACTCTTTTAAAGTTAGCCTCAAGATTCAGGGTACACAGATTTATCCTAGAGTGGCTGTGAAAGCATAACCTGCATGGACATGGTATGGCTACAGAAAGCCAGACAGGTAAGACCAATGAAACTACTAACCTTTTAAAGTTCAATTACAGAAGATAGCAGAATCAAAAGCACACCAAATCTAACAATTTGTTATCTCCCAACAAATCAGCTTATGGGGAATACTGTTTATCTTGTGGATTTTTCTAAAAGCTTTAACTGCAAAGCATCTCTGGAGGATACATTTTTTTCCACAAGAAGGAATGTCTAGGTATTTAAGTTCTATTGATAGGTTGTTTTGTAGTACCAGCAATACAGGGCCACCTTCTCTCTCCTTTACCAGTTGATAGGGCAGTGTTTATGAGAGCTGATCACCATGCAGGCCACTGAAGTGGGAGCAGCTACTCCAAGACTGGCTCACTTAGGTGATCTGTATTTCCTAAGCTGATGTGATCTGCATCCCTGCAATGCATACAGCACCCTGACAACTGCAGTCCATACAGCCCACGTCTATTATTACATTTTATGTAGTTAAGGTCTCATGCTTGTTCATGATCTTCCTTGCTACCACACAAAACACCCATCCAGGCTGGATATATACTAACACATGGGCAGTTAATTACAGCATCTTCATCAGCATCTGGTAGGAATGGTTTTCTGAACAAAACTAAACAGTCCCTGCCTTTGAAACTCCCCAAGGAGACAGCAGTAATTGTCAGAGCTTTTAATTTCACAGCAAGAATCTAACTGCTGTGAAACAAAACATACCATTGTAGTAAACTGGGCAGATGCAGCAGCACTTCAGAGCACTTTTCAGCCCAAATCTGTAACACCTTGTACGAGTGCTTCTAGCACTTTCTGTAAGTCTTTTCAGAAAGACTTAATGGGAATTACTTTTTTAAAAAAAAGGATGTACTAAATCTGAGTATCAACTCTTACTAATATGCTGGCTGTTCAAAGATCAGGCTTCAACACTTCACACTTGCGATTCTGGCTATGACTAAGCCAACAGCTTTCTGCCTCTGCACTGGCCAACAAACACACTCAAACTCAGGAGATACCAGCTGTGCTCACACACACCATTGGTAGCATTTGGTATGTTCCCTCACCCTCAGCAAGTACTACAGAAAAGTCTTTGTCTCCAAAGACATACCAGAAACTGTCTGCACACAACTTGAATTATCCTAATGGTAAATTTCAATTCTGGCTTATTTTAAACACTACACTGGAGAGAGATTTACTTCCTTCATTCTTACATCTATTCTACTGCCTGAACAGGATACAGTCAACAGGTGGCAACACGAAGTACTTCACATTTTGAGCCACTTTGATGGAAGGCTTTCCATCAAGGCTCCTGTGGTATTGCAAGATCAAGTCTGAAAGGTTAAGAGTTATCAGACTTAGGAATGTGAAAGAAGCCTAACAAGTAGTTAACAATAAACCCCAATAGCCAACCTTCTCCCAAAATTCTGCCTGCTTCTTACTGCAAGCAGACATGCTTTAGCTGTCCAGCTGTGGTGAGGCCTGCAGTTGAAGACAGGAAGTCAACACAAAGACTTGAAGAGTCCTTTCCTGACACTTAAAGCCTAATATTACTCTTGTTTTAAAAACATTTGTTTCCTTGACAAATGATGTCTGTGGGCCAGAAATCTATTCCCAAATCTACCATAAGAACATAAAATTAATTTTATTTTAATGCTCAGTTTTGCCTTGTTGCTTCTAGTTCAGTGCTTATTTCCCTTTATTAAAGGCTTAGTCTCAGCACATGTTATTGCCTAGAAACTTTAGATAATTATTAATGCACTAGAGATGATTGCATCAACAGCTTGATTTTCTATTTATAAATTTCCCTCCTGACAAGCAGGAAAATAAGAACAGTCATCAGATTCTAGGAAAATTTAGGCGCAATTAATGGATAATACACAGTTAAAGTACTGGGAATGAGAAGCCTTACTTTTAAATATGGAAAATCTAATTATTGAGATATCTAATTGAATAAAACCACTAGAACCATAGAAGAAATAAAAGGATTTTTTTGCACAAAAGAACCAAAGTGCAGAATGGGAAAACTCAAAAGAGAATACACTGATAAACTTTAGGTACTTTAAATACTACCAGTTCTTCCCTGAAATAACCTGGCTTTTTGTTTAATAAAAAAGCAGCCTTTTTGTTTTCATGCAGTATCAAAAGACACCTAACAATAGTTATGTTTTTTCTAATTTGGAGAATAAATTACACAAGAGTACTAGCTGAACTTCAACTCACTAGTCACCCACCCATGGTATAAGACATAGGGATGAAGATGACATGGAAGAACTCTTGTTTTTTAAATTCATGAAAGACATGAAAGAAACTATCTTTTTTTCAAGCACAGCTTGACACTAATTTAATTATTTAATGACAGCAGCCTGGTGTTTTCACAATGTAAGTAGCATTCTTCTCCAAGATGTTGTAAGAACACAAGAGGGATCATACTGGCTGACAGGAGTCCTCTGTCTGCTTACCTCACGGCAGCACTGCTCAAAAGAGGATGCCACTAGAAAAACCGTATGAACAAAGCAAGAAAGTCTCATGCTTCTCTTAGCCTCCATCAATGCCCAGGGATTTTCTGAGCCAGATGTGGTTTCTCTGGAGGTAATAACATTTAAAAGGCTTCTTGTCCACATTCCACACATTGTTCAAACTCCCATTACATCAAAACAACCTTAATACCCACAATGCACCAGAGAAGAAGCTGCAGATACCTGTGTACCTGTACATGAGTGTTACTTCTATCTTTAAACTGCTTCTCAGTTTCATTAAAAAAAAATACTCCTATCAATTCCCATCAAAAGCTAGCAAGTGATTTTCCATGACTGTTTTCCACATGAGGATTAATAGAGTTACGAGCTATAAAACAACACATGCTATTAGCTGCACGGCACAGACTGGCACACACACTACAAAAGGTTTAATTAAACCATTTGTGGCCATTTTATTTACACACATCCATCTAAATTGTTGGAGAAAGAGACAAGTATTTGCATTTTTAAGAAGTATATTTTTAGACAATCCCTTCCCAAACCCTGTTTTGACCCAGGCTTACTCTGCTGCTCCTGATTACAGCTCTGCCCAGAGTTTGGGATTAAGGGCTCTGTAACTGCTGCCTCATGGGTGACCTCCATCCCTCTTGTGAAAACCAAAAGGACTGTTCTCAGCCTTCTACTCCAGCCAAAAGTGACACTACAGTTTAAAGTCACCTACAGAATTGTCTCTACTAGTTTGCTCACTAGAAGAGGAATACAAGAAAAGCTGTCAATATTAGTGGCTGCTGAGACACTTGAGATCTCTGCTGAAACATCTGCTGAAGAAGGAAAGCAGCCTGCTGCCTGTTCTCAGTACCAGTTATTCTTTCCTCCCATCAAATTGGCTGCCCACAGAAAAAGCAGCAGAAGTCTGAGAAAGGTGACAAGGCTGGCTGGAAGAGATGAAGTGAGATGCACGACCCTCAGCAGGGGAGGAATTCAGAATTTGGGACAATGGATCTTAAAGGGGAAGGGAAGAATTTGACTGTAGAGTTATTTGCAGTGTTTATGCAACAGGGGGAGATGTGGAATTGCTAAGAGCAAGAGAAAGGTACACATGATTTGCAGTTTTGTTGTAGTCAATCTGGTGAAGATCTAGAAAGGAAACGAGCAGAGGAAATGAAGTCTGAGTAGTAAGACAGTAACTGAAAAAAAGATCTGAAAGGACTAATGGACAGAAGAAAATCCCATATGACAGAAACAACGGCAAGAAATCTTAGTTTATACATAAACGTACTACTAAACCAGCCTAATGTGCTCCCTTAGAAAAGTAAACAAAAGCAGCATCACTGTGGGCAGGTGAAGGAAACATGGAAGAAGTAGAACACCCTGAAAAATCATCTTCATGCTGAGACATAAGCTGGGGGAGAGAAACAAGTCAGTTAGAAGTAGGTATAGGCACAAAAATGCATGCAGGGTGCTTGGCATGACCACTGGTCAGCAAAACAAGAAACAGCACTTGAGGCAATGAGGAGCAGCATCTCAGTTCACACATGTAGCTCCCTTTCCCGAACTGCCTTCCCCAACTTAGACTACCATGCCCTTTACTAGCTAGTTTATTCTACTGTTTTGCTTTCCATTAGTGTTTATGGCAGTTTATGGCAAGGGAGGCAAGTGTGCCTCATATCAGGATGCACTCTTGAGATAATCCAAAAGACTCCTCAGGCGTTTCCTGCCAATCATTATTGTTTTCTACCAAAGCATGCGTAACAAACATGACAGTGAGAACCAAATTCTGAAGCACAGGTAAAAATACCTCCCCAATTTAGTAACCCACTCTGAGGAAATTCATTTGAAAGGCAGCAGCTGTAAAGACACTTAATATAAAAACATTAAGAATAAAGTCTTAATATTTTTGAGACATTGCTATAGATCTTATTAAAGTTTCCACTGAGGATCAAAGTCAATATGTAATTTTTACCTGGGCCTTTTTTTCTCAGCATCACCTCATTAAACTGCTTCTTGAATACTGGGGACTTGCATCAAAATAAAATGGTACCAGACGCATCAATCATTATTCTTTTCCCAACATCCTCTGTGAAACTTGAGCTAATAAAAAACTGAAACCAACTGAGTTGGGTAAGAATTTCTGCCCAGGATATAGGTCTCAGCTACTGCTATTGCAGCTGTACTCCAAACCAGAACATGTCTTAAGACTCCACAGTTTTGGTCTCTAAACAAATACTAATAAAACTCCCCATAAATATGATGCAACATTTTTTATCTTTGCTCAGAAATAGAAGCAGGAGCCATTTATGTTTTAGCAGTTTGCACTCTGAGCAGATTTCAAACCTCCTGAAGCAGAATATGGATTTACTAGGGATTCACTATACATACGGTGTTAATAAAAACATTTTATTAGCAAAAATGCCATTTTAGCAATGTAAACCTAATCTGCACTAGGAAAAAATGACCAGTTAAAAGATCAGATTACCTTTGTTGAATCTTTTGTAACATAATTGCAATGGGTAATTTCCAGAAAAAAAACCCATCACCAACAAAATCCAACTGACAACTTTTCTCAGCCTCATGTGAGCTGCCTTATAGAATCTCAGAATCAAGTAGGTTGGAAAAGACCTCTGAGATCACTGAGTCAAACATATTATATCTGATTAAAAAATTTAAGAATTTACTGTTGGTCTCAGCAGAACATAACTTTTTTATTACTTCTCTTTGAAGAGGCATTGCCAATTTTCTGTCAGTTTTGAAGAAAAATAATCCACTGCAAAAAAGTTAACATTCAGTTAAAAAAAAAAAAGAAAGTTTAAGAAATAATCACAATCTTAATTCTGTTCAATCAACTTTAATAGCACAAGCTTTCCCAAGCTATTTAAAAATGGTAGTCAACCACTGCCTGAATGGACAACCAGCTTCAGAGGCAGGAGCTGATGTATGCCCACAGCAGAGTACAAGTGAAGTGCTTGAGAACCTGTTTCAGAAACGCACTTCTGTCACGTGCATGGTAACGAGACAGAAGTTTCCAGCTAAAACCACAGACAGTGCAGTATTTGTTTGTACAGATGTGCAGAGATAATGCACTAACTCTGCTCATATTCTAAATTTTATGTTTCTACACTTACAGCTTCCACATGCACAAGAAGAAGCTGATACATTAGCAATGCAGTGCTTCTGCTTCTTAGATTTCTAAGCAACCAACCAGTGAAACAAATACAATTATCAGCTTCACAAAACTGCAAGCACATGCAATGAAGTTCTTCCTTCAGCAGCACAAAGAAGATGAACAGTTATCTGTCACAGGTGACTAAACTATTAGCTTACTTTATTTTGCTGTTTAGAACAGAGTATCAGCAGTAGGTACATAAAGTACTTGAACAATGAAGGCTGCTGTCAAATAAAGCAAGTTGTTACTTCGATGCTTTTGAACAGTATAAGCACTCTGTACCTTTTCACTGTAAATCAAAGCAAATTATTAAACATTAATGCCAAATTAAATTAGTACAGTGGGCTAGTGGTTATAATAAAGATTTCTCCTACTTGCAATAAATGCAAGAGGATGCAGACACATGTACATACGTGTTTCCACATGTGCAAGCAGAGTTAATGTAAGAAGTAGCTGCATTTATGCAAGCACCTTAGCTGATTTTATGATAAATGGGAGCATTAAACATACGTGTCAACATTATGGATGCCCTTCTTGCTAAGATTAGAATAAATTAAAAACACAAGTAACCTTATATTTAAACTGATCCATGAACGATGATTTAATTATCAAAGATTCAACAGTTTTGCAACAATTGAATCACTTACAAAAGTAAAGGAAATTACTCCAGCTTAGGCACTGCTTTCACTGCAGGCAAACAAAAAAAAAACCCTAACAAAAACCAAACCAACAACCCAAACCAAAATAAAAAATCAACAGCCAAAAAAAACCCCAAACCTGAAAGGGTGTAGCTACAATCAGGGAAGCGAGTGAAATAATGAGGTTGATACAAATTGCCTCTGCTTCCGACCTTCAATACATATGAGCAATGATACCAACCAAACCCTCACTGAAAAAGCCAGACTTGGAGAGTTAAACAAAAGCCTAAATTATAAGCCCCCTTGTAAGTTAGCAAATCTCAGCAATATATAAAAGTTAATTCACAGAAGCATTTGTGAACCAGAGTACTCACATATTTTCACATATGTCACTAACACATTACCAATTACTATCTTTTAGTGCAGATTTTAACAACTTGAGATGACATCTTGAGTTCTATGTCTAGGTTTGAGCTCCACAGCACAAGAAAAACAAATATATACTGAAGAGACTATGGGGCTGGAGCACATGAGGGACAAGGCAAGGCTGAGAGAGATGGGTTTCTGCAGCCCAGAGAAGACCAGCAGATCTTACTGCTGTGTTCAGCTGCCTAGAGACCATGGAACCAGACTCTTCCTTGAGATCTACAGTGACGTCACGGGAGGCAGCAGACAAGCTGGAACTTGAGAAGCTCCGATTCCACACAAGTATTCTTTCCTTAACAACATGAACAAATATTAAGACAGGCTGTGGAATCTCCATGCCTAAAGATAATAAAAACGTGACTGACAAGGCCTTGAGCAAAGTGATCAAACTAGATCTGTTCTGACCAGAGTAGAACACAATGACCTCCCTTCTAACCTCAATTCTTTTGAGCACCTAACTCCCAGATTTCAACACATTAATCCCCCCTTTCTGTGACTGACATTTCTGGAAATAGAAGGTTCTGCAAATGTCTCTCCTTTTTTTTTTCTGATAAAAAATGACACAAATCTCAAAGTGCAATAAAAAATAAAAAAATAAGCAAGCCTGAAGGAATCACAGAACTGAAGGTAGTGATTTTCTGTCAGAACACAATTTTCTGTTAGTAGCAGATATCATCATAGCAAAACCTCAGTCTACAGGTTAGCTGTGCACTTTAACCATCAGGAGGACACAGTGAGCATACAGCGGCTGAGTTTTAAAAAGACAACTCTCAC
>WBNP01002338.1:0-39160 GCA_013401095.1 Passerina amoena
TCCCTTTTCCTGAACAACCTCCCTTCCTCCTCCTGCACTTTGGACTGGAGGCCCTGGCACAGCATTCCCAGAGAAGCTGGGGCTGCCCCTGCATCCCGGGGAGTGTCCCAGGCCAGCCTGGATGAGCCTTGGAGCAGCCTGGCGTGGTGGAAGTTGTCCCTGGGGCGGTGGAAGGTGTCCCTGCCCATGGATGGGATGAGTTTTGAGTTTCCATCCAACCCAAACTATTCCAGAATTCTGTGACTCTTTCACCTGAGCCATTTCCTTAGTCCTTTACAATGGGATGGATGTTGGAAGAGAGGGAATTCAAGCCCCTGTGTCCAGCTGCCATCCCCTTCTCCCCCTGTGCCTTCACACCCTCAGGATGCTCCAGAGCATAGATCAATGCATGGATCCTGCAACAGGAGCCCTTCCCTGTGCCTGCAGAATGCTGAGCACACACTTCCCTTTCTCCAAATAATTCATACCAGATTAATACCAAGAATTAATCCAGGAGGATTCATTCCATAAACCTGTGACAGAACTCAGAGCACTGGGATCCACCAGAATCTCCTCCACCATCATCAGGGCAGCTCCAGAGCAGAGCAAAACCCACCCCAAGGGGCTGAAAGTCTCCTTTTCTCCTTTTTTTCCCAGGCCTATTCATTATTAAAGTTCCCCAGCTCTGGAGAATCATGGAAATTCCTCAGCAATAAGCAGAAATATGTATGAATTCAACCTTTGTGCTCTGACCATAATGAGAAACTGCAAAAATGAAGCTCTGAGGAATGAGCCCTCCCTGTCCCAAACCTCTCCCTCCTCCCCCGAGGGATCAGCTTCCCCCAAACTCTGATCAATTCCACACACATGGAAAGTTTACAGGGATGTACTGATGCTCATTAACACCTCTGGATTATAAAGCAGTGTCCTCCCCTGACGCCCGCAGAGCATCACCTCAGGCTCCCAGCAGAAATCCCAGAGGCAGCAGTTAAAGGGAATCAGGCTACAAAAGGAATGCAAATGTGAGATCTGTGTCAGGAATGACCTCTGATAAACAAAACTGGCAGCACTTAACCCCCCTCAGAACCCCTGTCACCCACACAAATGTACAGAAACACACTCACTGCTGCTTATGCTGCCTGAAAACCAACTCTAATGGCTCTATTACAATATTTGGAACCAATTAGACCAATAAAACCCTAAGCAGTGTGGGTTTTTCCCAAAATTTGGGCTACCCACAACCATTTGCTGATCTGTAAAAGCTGCACTTGGCTTTTGGGTGTTCTCATACAATTTTTTCCCTCTGTTATAGTTTTTAACTTGTAGCAGCCCATGGATTCTATTAAGAAAAAGAAAGGATCCAGTTTCAAGCTCCTCACCCACTGCACATTCAGGGGTCCTGATTTGCAGCAACTTCCCAATCTCTTTTCCCATTTTCTATAGGCACCTGGCTTCTCCCTGTGTGTGTTTTTCAAGTAGCCATTAATCTTCCCAGGTTTGGATTCAATCCTTAAAAAAAAACCACACACTTCTCCCTTGCATTTTTCTAGTGTTGAGATGTTTCTACTAAAATATCTGTAACAACAGCAAGGAAAAGAAATGTGGATTTTGGAAGACCAAAATGGGGAAAACCTGAACAGCTGATTTAGTTCTTCATTCTTCAGCAGGAAACTGGGTGGAAAGATCATCTCAGGAATTTCAAGTGCCTCAGGTAGATTTAGGAATTCCTGTGGTCAGAAATTCAAACCCCGATGCATCTTTGAGCCCAGAGAGTTCAATCACTTCAGAAGAAATCCCCAAAACAGGTCACCAAGACATGGAGTGGATTGCAAAGCCTTTTCTCAAGCCTCTCAACAGATCACACCTAACTCCATCCCCCAGGGAAAAGGAACCAGGTCCCAGCACCTCCTTCCGCAGGAAAATGCACACGTTCAAATATTTCAAATAGCAACCTGATTCTTTGGGTGGATTTTATCAATGATGGATTTATGTTTGCTAAAGCAAATAGAAATAAGGAGACAGAGCAGTTCCTAAGTGTTTTCCATACACACAGATGCACTCAGCAAACATGGATTTGTTAATAACTCACTGCAGAGCACAGAAGTGACAGATTTGATGGAATTTGACAGCTTTCACTGGATACTTCCCCACACAGCACTGAGGCACAGTGAGCAGCACAAACAAGCCAAGACTAATTGTCCTTTATGTCTCTTTACAGGTTCAAACATTTCTTACAGTGTATTTCTTTTTTTTTTCCCTTTTTAAATATTCCAAACTATTTCTTTCCCTTTGCTCTCTAATCTTTCACTTATCACCAAATTCTTTCACCATTTCTCATTCTTCATTTTTATCTTTTGCTTATTTTTCTTCATTTTTATCTTTTGCTTACTCCTCATCCATGCTTTCATTTTTTTCCTGGTAGTTTGGTACCAGCTCAGTATTCCCACTGTTTCTGGGAATAAAGCAAGGAAAAAGGGATAACTTTTATGTGGATCTCTCATGGAGCAATCTCTTTTTCCTGCTGTACATCTGACCTGTCCATTCTACCACTGCTACATAAAGAATTAAACCAAATCCATTTGCCTAAAACTCCACTCATGCCCCAATTATTAAATATTAACAGATTAATTGCACAAATATTTCAGAGTTTATTCGTGGTTATAAAGTTCCCAATACTTTCCCTCCCTTCCTGCTTCCCCTGTCTCCTGTTCCAACCAGCTGTAATTAAATTTCAAGTGGGAACCACTGCTCTGCTGCATAAGGGAGAGTGTTTATACATTGGATTTGCATAATAATTCTGGGTAGTTTTTCAGGCACAAGTGGCTTTTCCTGACTTTCCACATGAGCCTCAATGCCTGTTCACCACAAGATAGGAAAATGTTGTTGCCCCACAAGCACCAAGGTACATTTATCCCAAAGATACAATCTGAGCATAAACACAACAGCTGATTATCCTATTTATTAAAAATTGAGGCGTCAATCCTGCCCCAAACACAATCCCTGCAAGGAAAAAGCTGCAGCAGAAGGAGAGAGAATCAGAATTCAAGTTCTTGATACCTCACACGTATTTAACATTCACTTGCTTTTCCACGGCTTTATCCACGACTTAATTTCTTCAGGAAGTCAATCCCACACTGGAATTATCCCCACAATTAGCAGTTATGAATCTGATCTCCCAGCAAAGACCACTGGGTTGATGTAAAGTCCCAAATCCATAAAATGGGAGCTGGATGAACTAATTATGCTGACAGATTGCAGGGAGTCTGAGGAGCTGCAATCCTCTCTGCAAGGACAGCAAACAGACTTTTTTCCTCTAAATTATGTTCTTTTCATTTGGCAACAACATATGGCCACTGCCTCTCCCCAAATTCCTCTTATCTATTACTGAGAAACTGAAACCAAAACACTTGAGCTATCAACCCCAGGCAATGCTGCTTCCTGCAGCACCCTCCTGTCAAGCAGCAGCACTGGAAATATCCCAGGAGCTGGAGCACACAGAGATCAATCCTTAGCAACCCTACCCAAAATAACAAGAGTTTTCATTTTAATCATAAATAACATCACTGTAGGACAGGTCGTGTATTCTTGTCACTGCATTGAGTTGGAAGCTCAAATTAATCCTACTGCAAAAATCCAAATAATTTTTTTCTTCATTTCCACAACCACATTTTCTCCATCTTTTCTGCTTTGGTCTCTAGAATTTCCTGCTTTAACTCTTTCTATAAAAGCCTCCTAATCTCAGTTGGATCTCCAGATGTAACTGAAGGAAGAGGAGTTCCAGTGGTAGCACAGATTCCAGGTCCAGGATCAGCTGGAGCCTCCCAACAGCAGGAATTCCACACACAGAGCCCCAGAAGGTTTGTCTGGGTGCACAATGGCCAGGTTACACTCAGGTGTGGAGCCCACAACCTCATCCTTTTGACATAAAACACAAACACCCCTAAAACTGAAATGTTTCAGGACAAAACAAAATACATAAACAAGAGGAAAAATATGACAAGAATCACAATGCATGAGCTGAGCCATGAAGGTTTTCTCAACATTCCCTACACCTGTATCCCAGTTCTAGTTTTCCTTAAAAACAGCTCATTCTCTCTTAGTTGCTATCTTCTGAACCCCTCAAATGGCCAAGATGAACTGGGAACTCTTTTTTTTTGTTTCCAGCTAAGCATTACAGCTCAGTCCTCACCATGCCTTCACTGTGTATTCAGTTTTTCTCCTCCCAAACAAAGAGATGCATAAAAACATGAAGTAGTTGCTCATCTATTCATCAAAGAATAATTAATAAGGCTGTTTAAGTAAAGCTTAATTCTCTGCTTTAGGGGAGAGCAAGCGTTAGGACCTGGAAATCAGGAGGGGAACAGAGAGACCAGCCATGAGACAGATCCCCTTCAGGAATGGTTTGGCCCTTTAAAAAACCCCAAATCCCGCAGCAGGGGCTCACCTGGGTGGGAACAAGCACGGGAGGATAGGCCAGCTTGTGGTGTCTGTACATCCAGAAGGAGAAGAGCACGATCACTGCAATCCCCATGATAGGCACCAAGGAGTAGAGCAAGGTGTTGAACAGAGGTGGCTTCGGTGTAACAGGATTGGAAGTTGCTGAAGGGAAGAGAAAAAAGACACACACGGCTTTTAAGGAACAAAAGCAGGCAGTGTCTGAAATGTGCAGCAGCCTGATTTTCCAACAGCTGCTGCCACCGTCACAGCAGGCTCCCAGTCCCTGATTAGGCAGCACAAACTAACACCTGGTTAAAAGGCAGCACTCTGGAAAGCAGGGGAATAGCTCAGATCCCGGTGCAATTCTGGCCCTCCAGCCCCCAGCAGCCTACAGGGGGTGGTTGTACTCCCAGGGATTGCAGGAATTCATCACCTAATGAACTAAAACCAATCAATACAGAGATTTGGCAACAACCTCCAGCACTCCTGTGCCTGGCTGCAAGGAGGAGTTCTCCAGGTGAAGACATTTCCACACGACCTCAGAAAAGGCTCTGCAGGAGCAGGAGCTGCTTCCAAGGCAGCCACAGCCCCCTGGGGCAAGAGAGGGCTCAGGAGAGGGAGGGATGTCAATTATTGCCTCAGCAGCATCGCTGACAAAAATGACAGCCATATCTCCTGGGTCAACAAAGGCTGTTTTAATCTTGCAGAAAATGTTCTTTCATTTCATAAACAACTTCCTCTGGCTATTTGGTACATGAGACATTTGCTGGTTTCAGCTCAGTTATTAACACCACTTGGTTTTCCAGCAGATTCCTGACTGGAAGAAGATAGGCAAGAAAAATCAAAACACCCTATAGCTGTTGTTTTCAAAAATAATTATTTAAGTCTGGCTAATTTGATTGTGTTTCAGAACCCCAGAATATGCTGAGTGGAAGAACCCACAAGGATCCTGTGATCTGGGAGGAAATTCTTTCCTCCCCTTTTTAGAGGTTATTGTGTCCATTTACAGAGAAATTCAAAGGTCCAGTTGGGACAAAGAGAAGAAAGAGAAGGAACCTTTTCTGTTCCTTTTTGTTCTTTTTTAAAGAAAAGAAGCATCTCTAGGCTGGCACAGGGATACAGGGATGAGAAAGCTTTTGGCCCAAAAATTTACACCCTTAAAGGAGCTTAACCACATAATTAAGGTAAGATTTGACAGTAACTTCTATATCTTAAACCAGGCAATTATTTCAGATCATCCTTCCTCCCCACCTTCGCAAAGAGCTGAAGTACCTTTTATTGATTTTACAGGAAAGCACCTTTCCAAGCGGAATAAATGAAGTGGCACTGCCCAGAGCTCCCCCAGAAGCCTGTGGCAGGAAAGGCAGCAGCACTTTTGGCCAAGTGTGAGCTGCTGCAAAAGCAGGATGTGGAACAGTGCTGTCAGGAGGAACTTACGCTGCGTGACCTCCATCTCCGGGAAGTAGAAGAAGCGCTCGTTGCACATGTTGCCCTCACAGCAACAGAAGAACACATCAGGGCTGTCCTTCTTCTCTATGCAATCATTCCTGCAAGAGAAAAGGGGGAAAAGTTCATTCATCTCCAGCTGGGCTGTCTTTGGTAAAAAAAAAACATAAAAATGTGCCCATCTTTTAAATTTCCAAGGTGAACTTTGTTAAATTGACCGTGACCAAAGTAATAGCTAAACCCAATGAGATAAATTAAATTTTGATATTTTATATTGCAATGAAATTTTATTAAAGCAGAAACACATCTTTGTCATTTTTAAGGCAAAGTTAAAGAAAACCACAAACAGACTGAGGAGCAGTTCACAAGCTAGATTTAAACAGGACAAGCAAGGGATCAAACGAGGCTGGAGGGAAGTGAGAAGGAGAATTTCTAAATTTTATTGTATTTGTAGAAAGAAATGATGAAGTTTCTACAATCTCCTCTGCCTACATTATGCTCAGGGATAGGGCTTATTTTATTCCCTGAATTAACTGCAGGAATGGCTTTTTCATTAATATTCTGCTAACAAAGAAGCCGAAACCATTCCCATCAGGAAAGAAAAAGCAGCAACCAGGAACCAACCTGAGAGCAGAACTGGAAAAGGCTGAAGAAATGCTGCAGGATTTTAAACACAGCTGAAGATTGTCAGGGAGGTTTTGGGCTCATCTTCAAAACTTGGGGTTATTCCCTAGAGCCAGCCCTGGCTGTCACCCTGTCCTGTGAGTTCCAGGGAACATTTTCCCTTTGATGTCCTGAATGTGCTGCAGTTTGGAGTCACCCCCACAGCTCCCAGAGCACCCCACGCTCCAGAGATAAGATTTGGGCTGCTCTGGACAAACACAGCACTGCCTGTGATTAGCACAAGTCACTCAATGAGGACTCGCTCAGTTTCCAGCTCCTTCCTTACTGTCCTTCCTGCATTTCATTTCTTCTTCCAATTTCTTTTCTTTGCTCAAGGGAGGATTTAATCTCATGATTTTAGGAATTTTTTTTAGATTGTGGGACTGAGCTTTAAACTGTCATTAAAGCAGAAAACAGCCTGGGCTGGGGGACAACTTGATTTGGGAGAAAGCAATGCAAGGCTTTCTCCTAAAAATTCAACTTGAAAGAAATACTAAGGAAGACTTTTGTAAAAATTGCTGAAATAATTCCTCAATACTTTTTAATGGTGATCCACTGTGGATCTATTTCTTAATTCTCTGCCTTCCCAAATAATAAATGTTTTGGGCCAATAAAACCCAGCAGAGTATTTAAAAAACTGCAACACCATTGCTTAAGAGAGTCATGACCTTTATTCAGTCAGCATCTAACAAACCCCAAGTCCTGCTGTTCCTGCTTGTGGGTTCTTTCTGGACCATCTGTTATCAACAAAATAACTGGAAATTTAGAATATTCTTAGAGCTGCCATTGAGCTTATTAATAAACTGCCAAAATACTTCCATGATCTGGTAAATTGCAGACACAAAGTGCTGACTTTCCAGCTCTAAAGACTTTGGAAAAATCAGTGAGAGAATTTTGCATCCTGGTTGCAATAATTATATTTGCACTGTTTGGCAATAACAAGGCACTACAGAATCTATTATTAATGGACTAAAAAAGAATAAATAAAATACCTGGGTTCATTCAAGAAGGTAAAACATGTTATTCTGCAAACAAGGCAATGTACTCACATGGAATCTGGTCCCTAAATACAAGTGAGCATCTGAAAATAACATAATTATTCCCAAACTCACAGGTTGTGGAGGAGATGATGTAGAAATTATGGAGAGGCAAAAGAGTTTACAGTGACAAATCAGTTGCAAAAATTCCTAGGAAAACTCACCTGTCATAACAATTGATGTCATCCAGCCAGCAGCCTTGCTTCACGATTTCAATTGATCCAGAAATATTCTTCCATGTGGCAAAGCAGTGTCTCCTTTTATCTTTATCACCATAGCAAGGCTCGATCCCACTGCGGTTGGTTTTGTCCTTCTCCCAGTTAGCGTTGTAGAAGATGCACTCCTGTGTTTCTGATCTGCCCAGGATGGCACCTGGAGGGATGGGAAGCACAGTTCAATGGAATTCTGCAGGATCAGGCACATGAAGAAATGCAGGTTGTATAAAAATATCATTTACTGCACATACCAATGTGCCCTCTCTCCCCCCTTTTTAATAAAGAGAGAAAACACGGAAAGTTCAGCAGCATTCCAAGTGTTGAAACATAAAACAAAGATCTTCTGTGAAGTCAAACAGTGACTTGCATAACTTAGCAAGATTTGCAGAAATGAAGAACAAGTCATGGCAATACTTCTCCGTGAATAGCAATAGCAGAGAAAATTTAGAATGCTGAGCAGGGAAGATTTAATTAAAATATTCGCCAAACCAGGAGCTTTAGCCAGGAAAATTCACCAAAAGGCATTTGTGCTTCTTATCTTGTTACAGGAGCCAAAAGAGCAGGGAGTTCATCTCAGAAACCCCCCAAAAGCCAAGAAGTGTTTAGGGGCAAGTGTTACAGAATCCCAGAACGGTGTGGGTTGGAAAGGACCTTCAAGACCATTTAGGGACCATCTAGGAACTTTCTGGGATTCTGGTGGAGATCCCTTCAGAGTTAATGGGATGTGAAGCACCAGCCTGGCTCCTGCCAAGGTGAAGGGTTGTTGGGAAGCAAGACTGTTAACAGAAGGGAGTAAGAACTGCCCTTTATTTCTGTTTTTTCTCTTGTCAGACACTGCCCAGAGCGTGCCATTCATCTCCATGGGAGCTCCACCATTTAACATGTATTAAAGCCATGGGAAAATGGAGATGGAGGAACTGGAGAACCAGAGGATCCACTGAGGAAGGCTCAGGAGGATGCCAAAGCACTTTGCCTGTATTTATCTGTACATTTTTAAGACATTCCATTGCCCAGCACGCTGAAGACCAGACTGGAAGAGAAAAGGTTTCCCACAGCAGTTCTTGACGTATTTATTTGCATCACTCACTACCTCCTTTATCCACATTTATCCACAATAAATGTGACCCTGAAGCCATTCCTGAGGAGAATGGGGATTATTCCCACCTGAGCCTTGGGAGAGCAGCACAGGAAGCCAGAGCTGAGCCCAGCACTGCCCATGCTGAGCATCCCACCTCGCTCTGCCCGTGTTCCCAAAATAGGCAGGAGCTGGAGGATCAATGGGAGAGGGGCAGGAGCCAGCTGGGAACGCTGTGAGGGGCAGCCTGGGAACCATTAAATTCCTTGTGCTGCCACGGCCTGACCTTTACAGCTCTCAGCTATGGCAAGAAACAGATGAGGCAACAGATTGAACAATTTGGTTCTGTCAGTGCAATAAAGCAGAAGTCCTGGATTTCTCTCACACGTGCCATTGCTTTTCTCCTGCTGCCAAGCCCGGCTTTGAAGGACCACAGACAAGCTGAAATTTATAAAATTCAGCAACTGCAGTAAAACTAACTTTGCATAAATATTCTCTTTGTTCCTGTCTTCCTTCTAGTCAGGTTTTCTGATCCATCTATTTTTTAATCCATTAATGCTCCAGTCAGGGACTGGCAGCAGTCACTGCTGGTTTAATGCCCTTGGATCTGGCTGGGGCTTCTCACCTGAGCAGGCACCTGCAATGGGCCTGGCCAGACTAACCCAGGCTTGGGTAGAGCAGGACAACCCTGGATTAATCCTCCAAAGCACAAAAGCAGGAATGTGGTGGAAGAAAGGCAACAGGAGAAGGGGAACCACACAAAGGAGGCAGCCCTGAACCCATCTGCTTCCAAGCAGCTCTGCCACCCCTCCACAGGGATGGAGCTCCCAGGGGACAAGGGCAGCTGGCATTTTCAATAAAGTGAATTTATAAGCCAGAGCAGGTCTCCAATGGAACTGCTGTATCCATTCTGAGTGCACAGGGAATTGCCAGGTCCTCAGAAACCAATTCCTGAATCTCAAAAAGCAAAATGGTGCTGCTGAAAGAAGCCAAACTCCAGCAGTGGGTGGAATATGGATGGAGCACGAGATCTGAAAGCTTGGAGGGAAAACACATTGGGGAAGCAAAGGGCATTAGATACAGAATGGAGTTTAGCTTGGGCACATGAAGCCAGATCCTGCTGGATATCTGTGTATTCCCATCCCAGGGCTGCTCTATCCCCCACACTCCTGTCCATCCACCACAGCTGCACTGGGGGAACAAAACCAACATTTGAACTTCTGAACCACTCTTCATACAGGAAACAGCAGAACTGGGAGCAATTCCATCAGACAGTTCAAGTGCAGCCTGGAAAACCTCACCCCAGGAGGAGCTGGAAGCACTGGCTGCCATTTCCCAAACAGAGAGACTGAATGACTGAAAAAAATCTACCAGTTTTTTAATTAAAAGGGGCCAACAGTGCACAGCTCCTAAGGACTAACATGGCCTTAACTCAGGAAGGATCACTGGGAAAAGGTGCTGGATGGAATGGGAATTGTGTCTTACAGGTATCACTAAAAACAAGGACAGAAACTCCTGGGAGTTCATCATGCAGCTTTATCCACCAAACCTACCGCTGAGCAACACGAGCCCAGGGTCTGTGCTGCAGGAATGGTTTCCTGATACTTCATCTGAGATGTGATAACCATCATGTCCCTCCCTTTCCAGGGAAGACTTCAACACTTCCCACGTCCTAGCCTCATTCCAAACCCTGCTTTTGCTGCGTGATTAGTTGGTGACACCACGGAAAGACACAAAGGGCAAAGGGAACTGAATCTGTGATCTCTCACTGCTTTATGAAATGTAACAACATTTTCAAGCTGAAGTCATGAAAATTGATGAAAAGCTTGCAAAGATTAGTGTAATGGTGCCAAGGACACTTTTTTTTTTGCTATTCCCTAGAAAATTCACAATATATAAAAGAACTAAAGGGTGAGGTTCAGTCTGGCAGATACCTCTGCCTGTAACAAAAGGTTACTTAAATTGTGTTATATTTGAGATGAATTTGAACTCTTTAAGTACTGAAATACAAGAAATGGAGCAGTTTATTAGAATAAACCAGCAGAGCACCACAAGGACTGAGTAACTTATAGATAGAATGGCCCATTCACCAAAATACCAGAATTGTAACACGCTGTTCTAGAGGAGCAGAAAAGAACAGAAAATGCAGCAGAAATAGAATTAACACCTTACACAAAAAACCTTCAGCTGCTGCACAGGTACCTTTTTCAAGTGCTTGCCCATGTGTGTTATTCTATTTGTTTCCACAGTGATCTCCAACACTTCCCAGCCCTACAAATATATCTAAGAACAGACTACAAATATAGACTAAAAAAGCCCAGCTTTGATGTTCCTGCGAGCAGGAAGCAGGGTTTTATCATTCTCTGGTTTTTCTGATAACACCCAGGGGAATGTTTCTCAAAGGAAGAAGAAAGAAGTTATTTCCAACCTAATAAAGCAAACTGAGTTCCAAGAGAAAGGATTCTGTCCTCCTTTTACATGCCACGATGTCCCCAAACCGATTTTGTTGATTTTTAGACTAATATTAGTGCTATTATCACTGTTCTCAATGCTCCCAGGTCAAACAAGGACTGTACTTCAGATGAGCTGAGCCAAAGTACATTCATTAAATCCAAACACAGCAGCAATTAACTCAGGCAAGGCAAGAACTGCAGAAAAGATAAACAAGGCAGTGAAGTAACAAATCACCTGCACTGCTGCCACCCTGCCCTGTGATTATTCCAAATTTAAAGATTAACCTGATGGTCCAGAAAGCTGCTTTCTTTTTCTAAAATAGTCTTTAAAAATAACTGAGTTTGCCACTTGAACAGGGGTAAACTTGGTAAGATTTAGTGTAGTTTTGTATAGCAAGAGCTGCATTTTTCTCCAGGATTGGAGTGGGGGGGAGCAACAGGAAATCTGTATTTGCTAAGATATCTCATCATATACTTGGAAAATATTTCAATTTTTTTGCAGTTCACACCTTTTCAAAATGGAAAATTTGTAAGGATGAGCCTGCCATGGAAGTATGAAATTCTGTAGCTGAGATAACACTTCTGAAAAAGCAGGAGAGAAGAATAAAGTGCTGGAAAACTGAAGGCTGATCAAGCCAAAGGCTCTACAGCAGAGTGGAAACTATGGAGGATGATGTCACCTAAAAGAGGGAATAGAACTGAGAGTGAAGAGGGGGAAGGTGAGAGGAATAATATCTGTATTGTTAAAAAACCCTTGCAGCCCCTGGTTTGCTTGGTGGTCAGTAACAAAAAAAACCCAACAACCTTTTTTTTTACTCTGAGTCTTCTGGACTTACAGTATGGAAAATAAATCAGCTGCTCTAACCACTTGATGATGTTATTTTACATATATAGATATATCTTGGGTTTATTTGCATGGTGCTCTTGCTGAAGGAAAAAAAAAAAAGCTGAGATTATTTTTCCGGTGTGTTCCCTCAGCCCCTCCCAGCAGTTTGTGCCACTGATAGAAGAAATTAATAATGCTGCAATGAGATTTTGTAGAGAACTTCCATTTTCTGCCTTCTACTTCCAAGTATCTTATTTAAGCCCGGATTTCAGGAAGTGGGAAAACCCCCAGATCTCTGGTGGCCAAGTTTTCCCGAATGCTTTCACGTGGCAGAAAAAGGAGAAAAAAGGCTCAGTGGCCACCTCTGCTCTTTAGGTAGAAATGAAAGTGCCACCAAGAGCTGTCAGCCCCGAGCTGAAGATTGTCATCCTTTGGGAATCTCCAGAGCCTTGGAGTTAAGTGTTATTTTTCACACTCGCTGACTTCAAGGGAACACAGTCAAACACAGGCTGATGTTTTCAAGTTCAAACATGCCACTGCTGTCACTGCGAGGTGCGAGCAGCACACAGCACAAACACCTCCCAGCCACTGCCTGCTGAGCTCTGCAGGGAAAAAAGCTCCAAAGAGCCCAGAAATGCTTGGGCTGGAGGCACAGCCTTGAGCTGCACTCAGCTCAGGTGCTGCTGGCTTTTCGTCACTGCTGCTCCAATGTCCCTTCCTGGCACCATTTCCAGATGGTTGAAATATTCCAATACAGTAACACAGGGCTCTAAACCGAAAAGTTTAAATTTTACAAGATTCAGATGTTGGGAAAAAATAGAATAGGGCCAAACAGCAACCAAGAAATTGTTTGGCTTTTGATAGAATGGCATTGAGTTTTCCATCTCTTATGTCTCATTCTTCATCTGATAATAAAATAAAATCTTTTAAAATGCCTCTCAGCTGCCCCATCTCTAAAAAACTAAGAATAATCCAACAACAGACAGTGGGTAGAAATACCCAGTTCCCAGTTTGGATTATCCTCCTCTCCCCAGTGCAAAAGCCCAAACACAAAGAATAATAATAAGGAGAAACCTTGATAAATTTGACATTAAAACTTGCACCCTGATTATCCAGGAGGGATCACCTCCTCCTGCCTCTGGATGAAGCTCAGGGAAGCAGCTGCCCAGGAAGGAGCCAGGGATCTCTCCCAGTGCTCCCAGGAGTGCCACCATTCCCACCCAGAGTCTTGGAATGCTGTTATTAAAGTGAAAAAGAGGCCCTTCAGCACTAAAGGCACCAATTAAGCACCTAAATAAACCACCTAAGGACACACAGACTGCACCAGGAATGATGAATCCTTCTCAGGAGTGAGTCTCATGCTGGTGGTGGCAAGCAGCAGCATTTCTATTTTGGGACCTGCCAGGGAGTTTCCCAGGAATGATCTCAGATACCTGTCAGAGCTGTTCCCTGATCTGAGAATCCCAAAGCAGCACAACCCTGCAGCTCAGCAGATATGGGAGCTCCTCTCAGTGACATCCAGCTGGGAATCCCAAAGGATTTTGGATCAAAATGATCCTTTTTGGGGTTGGTGCTTGTGGAGGTTCTTCTCTGAGCTACAAAACTTCCTGAGAACTTGTGAGCTATGAAATATTTAGAATTTTCTCTAATGGAGAGTTGAAATTCCTGCAGCTTCATGGAGATGGGAAATTTGAACATATTAATCACTTCATTAAAAAGCATTGGGAAAGCTTCATTTTAGCTGTCAATTTTAGCTGTCTTCAAATTTCATTCCCTGGTTAGGCTGTAAGAGAGGATCAGGAAATGACATTTTCTCCAGCCCTCCTCCTGTACTGCTTGTTTCACCCACCTTCCAGGGGCTGTTCAGTAGGATCCCTGTCAATATTTCACCTGCATTTATAAAGACAAAGCAGGAGTCTCCTCTCCACAGACTCCCTCCTGACCCCTCAAGACACACCCAGGAGAGTTAATTCAGGCTCATTACAAGAAAATATTCTACCTTTTGCCTCCCAAATCAGTCAAGCACAATGCAAATGCAACAGTTTGACTGCAAAGCAAACAGAACCACACACCAAGTCAAACAAAAACACAGTCAAGACATCTAAGAGGCAAGCATCCAACTCCACATTTGATGTTTCCTCCACATGATATATCCAACCCCCACTTCTTTTTCTGTCTTACAGGACCTTATGTAACTATTTAAAAGACAACAGGACCAGTGTGATTCTGCCTTCAAGTCAGCTCTCCAACAAATCTCTCTGTGGGTGTCGTGTCCCACTCGGTGCTATTGCAAGCAAAAACACCACCCAGTTCTCCTACATGTGCTGATCAAGCTTCTTATTTACATTCTAATTCTTTAGCCATCGCTATACTTCTCGTTTTTTTCTGTGGTTACAACCAAAACCCCAGCCTAAACACACTTACAACCAGTTTTGTTGTTTGTTTTGTTGTTTGTTTGTTTTTTTTTTTAATTTTTAAAAATCAGCTGTATGTTTTTCCCTCAAGCTGGCCCAGCAAAATTCCCAAGTGCTGAGCTCGTGGGCAGGAGCTGGATGGGCAGTGCACAGCCAGACAAGCTCCAGCTGCCCTTGTCCAGATGGCAGCTCACAGGAGGAGAGACAGGTCCCACATTTGTGTAAACACACACAGGGATTACCTGGGAGCTGCAGGCAAACAGGATAAGTGGGGGGAAAAGGCAGAACTCAGTGCTGAGAAATTCAACCCTTTCAATGTTCCTGCTCCACTGAGCTGGGAACCTTCCTCACCCCTCCTCTCCTCGTCTTCCAACTCTGCAACTGATTGATGGAGAATTGTCCCACTGAGCTCCAGTGCTGGCTCCACACAGCCCATGATCCTGGGCTTCTGTATTTTCATTTGCATTTCCATTTCCCCACCTCATCCTGCTCACACACCTGGCCAGAACTCCAGGCAGGACTCCAGGCATTCCCAAGGATCTCTCCAGGATGGATACTGGGTTTGTTTGCTGGGAAACACTCCCGCAGAAGCACTTTGGGGTCAGCTGCATCACTGAAGGATGGCACTGGCAGCTCTGGTGTCTGCCCTGATGCAGGAGCCCAGCCTGAAAAGCATTTTGGAGCTGCAGCACAATCACAAATCCACCTGGGCTGTGCAGCCTCAAACAGCTGAAGCGGCACAAATGAGTGGAAGTAATTCCTTCCTTCAGCCACTAAACCTAAGTAAATGTCAGGCTGCAGCGCTGCACATGTGAGTAAATACCTATCAGCATAAAAATGCTAATATGTTTGTGACTGCTGAACTCTCTTCCTAAAGCAAAAACATCCACAGAACCCCAAACTTCACTGCGTCTGTTCCATTCCATTTCTACTGTCCAGTCCTGTTGAGATCAAATTCCAAACCTTGTCTCCACTGGAAGAGTTCTAAAATTTGTGTCCTCATGCCCTGAAATCAGTGTTGATTACATTTAAGAATCCAGCACAACTGCCTCTTTACCTCCAGCTAAAGTGGCTGTCACTTGAAATGGATTTTCTTTGTGCCCTCTCAGGCTGCCTCATTTTGCCAGACTGTAATCTGAAGATTAAGTGAAAAATCCCATTTCTAGAGCTGGAAACAACCCTGTTTACAGGCAGAAGCACTGCAGCCATGGCCAGCACAGCCTCTCAGAGCCAGCTCCAAACACAACTCCAGGGCTCAGCTCAGCCCCAGGGAGCAGATCCTGGCACCACTCAGGGCGGGAAGAAAGGAGGACTAAGACTTTTTTTTGTCTCAAGTTTCTTATTCTGGACTCGTTTTCAATGGGTTAAGGGAAATCCAGTGCAACCACCTTATGGAGGCTTCATTAAGTAAATGTTTTCACTCATTATTTAAATACCCAGCATTTTTAAGCCTCATCATCACCTTGCCATGCTCCAAAGCCACTCCAAGTGAGCTTCCCTCAGGAACAAGAACTGAGGGAACTGATTTCACTACAAGTCATTATTAGGACTGGTTTCACAGAGAACTAATTTGGATCTGAGTGACCAGTAAACTAAAAAAAATATCATTTATTTAAGATTCACAAGAAGAAAACAGCAATGGAACAGCAAAGCAAGTTCCCCATGCACCTCAATAAAAAACTATTTTTCTGTTCCATTTCTTGAGTCTTCAGGGATTCCCATGAAGCTGATTTTGCTATCCACCCATCCTCTTCTTAAAAAAGTTACTACTAATTCTAATGTTACTACTAATACTAATTGTATCCAGATTGACACCCAAAAGAACAAATCCAAAAAAGAAGCATTTCAAGATCAAAAGGAGGTCATTAAAGTCAGCATAATCCACATTAAAACTTAACTCTTTTTGTATTTCTTATCAGCACTTTAAGAACAACTGACTGCAAAGGGGAGAAATTTAAAATTACCATTTTAAAACTCTTTTCAGAGCATAACTCTGTAGCAGGGACTTTAAAATGTGCTACAAATTGGCCATCCAGCACATTTATTGTCATTAAAACATTAAATTCAGCCACTCCTGCTTTCAATAAATCAGCTCTGATCTAACATGAGAATCAAATCAATACAAAAGTAATCCAGGACAATGGGGTTTATTTCTCTTACCTGCTTAAGCACTTAAAAATGGTTTAAATTTCCATGTTGGATGTTCTTCTTAAGAAAACACCTTATTAGAAGGAATTTCAGTTCAATTCTAACAACCTGTAAATGATCTCCCTATTCCTTAAAATAAAAATTTAGAGGATTTTAAAAAAATTATATATATATAACCTACTAACAGCAAGTAATTTGTATATATAACCTACTAACATCAAGGAAAAATCCAACTAAGAAAAAAAAGACTAAAATACTCTTATTTCTGGTTCTGTATGAGTAACAACAAATGTCATGTCAATCTCCACCATCTCATTTAACTGCACAAAAATACCTTGTAGAAACTCAAGGTTACTGCTGGAATTATCTCTAAGTATGAAAAATTAAGATGTTTTAAGGCATCTAAGCATTTAAAAATTAATTAATTAAATTAAATCTCACTTAGGAACCATTCAGAGAAGCTATGGGGAATGCAAGTCAACAGAGCATCACTGTTTGTTAGGAAAAGTGTCCAGAACTAACAAGTGCTACTGGCTATTTGAGTTTTGGTAAAACACCCCTGATCCTACAGCCCACACCTGACACAGCACAATAATCCCAAACTTTTTCAGTTTCAATGAAAAAATTGCTTTCAAGTGTTCAGCTGAGCCAGTTTTGCCTCATTTCACTTGGCAAGAAAGCCCTAAAAACCCATTTGTTACAAAAACCTTGTACCAAACCTGCAGTGCTGATTCCCAATGTGCTGATTTGGAATATTGAGATCATTTACAGGAATTCTGTCAGGAACGGACTCTCAGGAGTCCCTGCACAGATCCCAACCACACCAGGATCTATATTTAGAACAGCAACTCCAGTTCAACCAGTCCATCAGTTCTGTACTGGGTGATGCTTTTAAATCAGGGCCAATCCACATCTGCTGGCTGAGACTTGCATTAAAATATTTTCTTTTCACTCATTTTCCCCCCCAATGCTGCATCAACACTCAGGCAAGATTACAGATCTCCAGAATGATAACCCTGCTGCAATATTAAATATATTATTTTTTTTGCTACAGAACGGAAGAAAAATAAATTTTTAAAAAAAATCCACATCACTGCTAAGTCATAACAAAGCCACAACAGTTTTAGAATTCATAAAGATCAGGGGAAAAAAAAATTAAGTAATGACCAAATACAGAGCAATGCACAACTCACTGCCTCCTATAATGGACTTCCAAGTGGTTTTTGACAGCTAAATATTATTTAACTTATTGTCTGGTTACTTCTCCATCGTTCTGTGTATTGGATGAGCTCATGTTCCCAAACTTGGATTTAAGACACCACTGTGGTCTAGAAGCTACAAATATTTTTTTTAATTTAACCAACAGACTGGAATAAAGCACTCAGTGGAGGCACCAACAAGAAATACAAAACAAACCCGGGCAACTTGAATATTTATGTAAGAGAACTGCTCAAAATGTTTTACTGACTGACTAACAAATTGTTTGAGTACTAAAGGTTTACCTTCATTTCAAACTTGCCCATAAAATACATCAACTTCTCAAATGGGCCCTAAACACTCCTAATGAATAAAGAAGGGAATAAAGAACAAATGTGAATATTTCAGATCTCGCAGAATCACTTCAGTTGCACTTGGTGCACACAAAAGAGGAGCTGCTCATGTCCCTAAGCAGGCACAGATTCAACCCCTGACAGAGTTAGAGGAACTCCCCTGCTTCAGCTGTTCTGCTGCCACACAGAATTGAAACTGTACCCCAAGAAAATGTGCTTGATTTGGGTACTTGGCTGTGTTTGACCCTTTGCAGGAGCCTGAAGCAATCCAGCTGCATCCCCCAGAGCTGGGAGGGTGGAAAATGGGGCACAAAAATCTCTGCTGAGCAGCAGGCAGCAGATAGCAGCAGCTCAGCAGCATCAGAGTGCCAGAGATCCAGATCAAAGCCTCCTGCACCTTCCCTCAGATCTGCATCCAGCAGCAGGGGAAACCCACTCAGGGCTCACCTGGCTCCCTCCCTGCCAGCTGAACGTTCAGCATCGCATTTGCTGCATCTCAAAGAACCCAAAGGACTCCTTAAAGCCTTTCTAGACCCAAAATCCCACTTTTGCCACTTGCTGAAGGGATCCAAATGTGCCGTTTTCCTAGCAGTTAGAGATGATACCAAGCCTCTTTCTCTACAAACAACTACAGATACAAAAAGGCAGTTAGGAGAGTTTCTGGCATCCGAGAAAGAAAGATGATAAATGTAATACAACCAGTTTTAATCAAGATCAAAGCTGCAGGAGAATGCAGACAGACAGTCTAGACTGCTTTATTTTGAAAGCCTAAGCATATAAAGCAACATCTGCAAAGAACATTAATCACATTTAGTCCACAATCTTATCACCTCCCAAGCAAGCAGAAACAACTTTTACTTAAAAGTCATATGCTTCTATGTGACAAGCATTTTTAATTATCTTTAAATTAGATATTTATCACTGATTACAAAGCTGTTCTGTTCACTTTGAAATAAGCTGATGTAATTTGAAATACACTTGCAGAGCTCCCAGGACAAAAAATGGAATAAAATATTGGTAAGAAAGCAGAGTGAACAGTAACAATTATTTCACATCACTGGTACAGAGTGGGAATTCTCAAAATATTGAATTAATTCTGATTTGCTCCCCTGCATTTCAGACCATAACTCAGCACACAGCAATAAAGTGAAAAATTTTCTGTACAGTTTTCCTTAGCTTTAGAAAATAACTTGAGAATATAAATAATCAGCTTTCCTTCAATTTTCTTTCTATAAAAAAATTTATCTCACTCCTGCACTTTAGAGGGGAATTAAAAATTGGAGAGATGGTGCATATCTACATATAGAGTATTTATGTGATAATGCACATCTTTCTATACAAAAGCAATTTATTCCTTGTTTACCTTGGCTTGTTTTGCTTATATTCTGGTCCTTTCTCCCTTATGATTTTGCCTACTCACTAGCAATCATTTAATTTATTTTATTTAAAGTGTCTTACATTAAAGTTTTCCCTTCTGCCAAGGTTTTCATACAATCTACCCTTTAACAAGAGCCTGGCAGAGAAATATCCACACAAAAAATCCATCATCTTACAACCCTGAGGCAACAGCTGTGACAATTTACAACATTATAAACCCACAGAGGCAAAGAACAAAACTGGGAATTTCTGCACTAAACTCAGCTTCTCCAGCAGCCCCACATCCCACAGGAGAGCTCGTGAAACGCAGCAGCAAATCCAAAATTTATGAGTCTTACTGAAAAATCTGGGTGTTAAATTCCTCAGTTGAGAGCAGGCAGAGTGTGCAGCCTCCCCTGCAGCAGCATTCACTGCAAACAGGGATTTTTAGGATTTCTACTGATACCTTTCAGTTGGAGATCCCTTTGCAGATCCCTTCTGGAGATCTCGCTGCAGGCACTGCTGGCCATCCTGCTGCTCCTGGGTGAGATTCCTCAGTCTCCCCACCAATTTACAGACACAAAGATAATTCTGAATGCCTTTTGCCCCACATCCTCCCCAGTCTGCTGCAGCTCTCAGCTGCAGAACAGAGGTTTTGCAGCAGCAAAGCCCCAGGCACTCATCCCACCCTGAAGAGTGGAGATTTCAATGAATTTCTGTGGCAAAGCACCTGGTTTGTTCTCCCTGCTCAGGCTGCAGCATCCTCCTGAAGCTCTGCAGCCTTCCTGGAGTGCTGGAGTTCATCTGCCTGAGCTATTTTAAGAATTTCCTATCTTTAGGCCTACTGACAACACTTTTTTTATGTTTTAATGTAACTTTAACCTCCCACAAAAAGCAGTTGAACAAAGGGAGACTCTGCACACCTTCTGAGACTCCTACACCTGTGGAAATTGGAATGCTTGGAGAAATACCCTCATATACTATGATCTAAGTTCATTTCTATTTAACTGGGCACCTTAAAGAGCCACACCAAGGCAATCTATTTTCTGGCCAACTTTTAATTTGCTTATCTGATCCGTACCACCACAATTGTATAACTTAAAACAAATTACAAGTATTTAGGTAGAGCAGGAAATTTTAAGTGCTATAGGATAATGCAGAGGCTTTCTCAGAGCTTGGCTATTTATCTTCAAAACCCTGGGATTGGTTTGGGCTGCAAAATTTTAATGAGGTAAATTTGACAGAATAACTAGAACTAGACAGCTGCTTTTAAAACAGCAAATAAAATTTAGTTTCTATCCTAACTCCAGCTAGATGAACTTCAGTTTTTATTATCTCATCTCATGGAATGAACCACGTGGCCTAGGAGAAATAACACTGTGGCTATTTAAAGACAAGGCAGGTTCTGACAGTTCTCACTGAACTCTCAGAGGAAACCAGAATTCCAAAGTCCAGGGATGAATCAGGGAATCTCGGGTACGTGACCCCAGAAAACAATACCACAAACAAAAGCTTTAGGGCAAAAGCACTGCACTTGTTACTACAAGATCATTTGTCTTCTAAATTTAGATAACAATTAAGAAAATGTTATCTAGTGACCTGAAATCTGGAAGGCATTTAGGATATGGTTTTGACCTTCTAGTTCTTATTCAAGAACACATTCAAAGCCAGAATATGAATGCTGTTACTCCATTTAAAAGCCTCTTGACACTTTGACAAAGTAACAGCCTTAAATTTGATGATTGAAACTCTAAGTTCCACGGCAATAAAAGGCTCAAGAGGGTTCCCTAAACACGTTTTCCACAGGTACTCCCCGTGCCCAGAGGCAATGGGGTGAATCTCTCCTGCCTCTCAAAGATAACAGGACAAAGATGACTGTGGATATATTGCATTAGTTTCTTTGGGAAGGACCTGCCAGACAGGTGAGCTGCTAACACATCTCCAAAAACACTCCTAGGAAATTACCAGAACATCAGCGAGAGAAGAAAATGACAATTTTTAAGCTATGCTGCATGAAAGATTACAAAAAAAGACCTTTAAGCTACAATTCTGTCTATTAATGCCATTCTCTGGTAAGTATGAATTCCCCAGAAGTGAAGTGGCTGCTTGCAATGCAGGATTCCCTAGAAATAGCATCCCACCCACTGCACGTGGAGGCAGGTGAGTAAGAGGCAAAGAAGGATCTCTTCATGGAACCTCCCATATGATGGATTTTGGATTTCACAGCATTTTGGAAGATCAGAGCAGCCTGGAGTAGCTTGTGTTAAGCGAGGCTTGAGAAAGCAGCTATTCAAGGAGTTCTTAAGTAAAAAGGTGAAGAATAAATAAAGAGATGAAGAATAAGTAAAAAGACGAAGAAGCTTTTCAGGCCAGGGTGTGGGAACTAGAAATTCAGAACTTTAAGGTTATCAATGCATGAGTCTTAACACCATGGGAAATAAATCTGTACTTGAGTCCAGGAGTACAAATCACATCAACTAATTTGGATCAGTTTTGCTCAAGCAGCACTGCTGATAAAGAAGCAGAGGACTCAGAGATGAAAGCGAGTGAGCAGAGCCCAGGACACTCAGCTTGGATTAGCCCACATCTCTGCAATATCTCAGTGTGCCTAAAGTCACCCAGAGGAGCCAGCAGCGCTCAATCTGCTGACAGGGGCGTTTGGGGCTCGCTGAGTGTGAGGAGAACCCAGCCATGAGCCCAGGCTGGCACGGATCACACAAACTGCCAGGCACAGACAGACAGACAGACTGCCTAACCCCGCACAGACAGCGCTGCTCAGCCCTGCGTGCCCCTGCCCAGGACAGCGCCAGGGGAAGCACCAGGGAACCTGAACTCCACAAAACCAGGACCGAACGGCACGAAACAGACGGTGCCCGAGCTGAGTGAACTTTGCACGGGCTCAGCAGGGCTGATCCACCCCCTCCCTCTGTCCCTCCCTCCTGCCGCACCGGCTGCAGCCCCAGGAAAAGCCGGCCCGGGGAGGGGAAGGACCGCTCCCTTCCAGAGAAATCCAGTGACAGGGAGCAGGGAAGCTCCAGGGCAAGGGACACTGCTTCAATGCTGCCTCTGCAAAGTTCCTCAGCACAAACTCTGAGGCTACAACTGCTCGCAAGAGATGAGGAAATAAATGTGTCCAAACACACAAAGCACAAAGAGAAGGTTGGCCTAATTTTAATCTGGATTCTCCTTTTGAGGAGAATTTCGAAAGCCTCAGACAATATGAACTGTAGGGTGAACTAAAGGCTTTTGGCAGCAGCGTTCAACAATTATTTGATCTGGAAATTCCATCCAGACCCAAGTTTAATCACCTCTGAACAAACTATTCCTTCCTGAATTTGTCCATCTGTGAGATCATTTTTTATTTCCACATGTTCTGAAACACTGAGTTCTACAGTTTAATTACCCATCATCAGTAGATGTACTTTTTCTGTTTAAAGTACCTTCATCAATCATTTGGGTGGATTTGATGTGAAGCAGCTGGCCAGCAGGCTGAGCAGGAAAAAAAGACAAGTTAGCAAAGTACTCAGCCCCAAAGCATCCTGAAATGCATTTCCACGGTTATCACAAAAAGGTAGGATGTTGGCATGGATTGGGATGGAGAAATTACAGGTATTTAGTGGTATCTGAGTTATTTGCTTCCAATTCCCAACCTGATTTAAACCAGAATGATGCTTAAAAGGAAATCCTTCAAGTTGGATGCTGGGAATTTTTATAGCAGAAAATAACTCAGCAGATTTCAAGTTGTGTATATTTAGTTAAGTTATATATGTGCTCATATAGAACCTTTATTCTTAGCTATTGGGGAGAAAGAAATATCTACATCCAAAAGAATGCATTTCATTGGTAGCAAAATGAAAACTTTCCAGGTATTAAGGGACAGAATAATGATGTATTTTTACAGCTTTATTTTCCTTAAGATAGGAAGCATCATGGGGATTGCTGACTTTCTCCAGAGAAATTCCCAAGTTGTATTTGGAGTCTCTTACCCAGAGTAGTCATAAACACAAGTTTAAGGGCTTCTACAGCCAGATGTTGTGTTTGATGGAGAAGCGCTCGTACTCACACAGAAACAGGTGTTCCTCTTGTCACAGCTGAGGAATTCACTCAGCAATAAATCCTCCTGGCAGGCCAGAAGAGCACCAAAGCTTCACAAACGCAACAAAAAAATTTATGGGAGAATTCTCCTGTCTTGCCTGCTCCAGGTGTTTATCCTGTGGTAGTCGATGAGTGAACGTGAACACAAACAGTTCTATCAGTAAGATCAATAAGGAGAATTTCCCTTTGCAAAGGAGAAGAAAAATTGTCTGGTTTTTCATGTGGATTTTTTTGTTGTTCGGTTGGCTGGCTTTTGTTGTTTGGGTTTTTTCCCCCAGGACAATGATTACCTCCAGACAGCCAACACGGGAACAGATATTTAATAAATCACTGGCCAAACAGCAACAATGACTCAACTTTCGGTGCAGCACCCTCAGGAGTGGTTTCTTGTGTCCTATCAGAAACAAGGCTGGCGTTATGGAGCCCACAGCAGGAATGGCAGGCTTTCCTGAGCTCCCTTCCCTCCACCCTGGAGCAGTCAGCAGTGCGTCCCACAGCTCAGGTGGATGTCACACTGCAGCTGCCCCAGCTTCTCCTCTTGGGATGTTTATTTAAGCACTATTAATGCAGAGACACCAAGGCTGGTAATGCCCTGAACTCTGGCATCCCACTTCCCGTACAGTCCCAGCAGGAATGCAGCACTCCTGACCGAAGGGAGCACAGAGCACACACACCAACTCTGCCCACAGCCATTACATTTCTGACTTGATGCCTCCATCCAGCCACCCTGTGACAAATACTGCTAAAGTTTCGTTTTTAGTTTAATTTTAACAGTCTAAGCTAAACTGTTAAAGTTTAATAAAATTAAACTTTAACAAAACTACGACAAAGGACTAAATAAAGAAAAATTACAGCGCTGGGAGTTCCCTGTGACTATCAGCCACGTGGCTCATCTACAAAATGGATGCTCTGCCTTTTATACCCTTAGCCCCCCCTCAAAGTTTAGTCAGCCAACTCTTTCTCTGCCATCCATTGGTGGAGATTACTCCTGACACCTGGACTGGTGTCAGGTGTTGTTCTGCTGTGCCTCCTGGTACCAAGGCAGCCTCCTCCAAGTGTCTTGGCTACCAAGGGTGTTACAGGGGGAGGGAAAGAGGACTGTGGAATGACATATTCCAATAACATTACCATACATCTATATAATATCTCTCTCTTAATTGTGAGAGTCAACTATTACATTAGTTATCTATACAACCCCTTCCCAGGATTGAGGCCATCTGCTTAGATCACCAATAACTTTTTTTAGGAATCCACATATGTGCTCTCCAGCAAAAGGCACCTGCTGGAAATTCCACAGAAAAGCTTTAACATTATCCTCCCAGGATATGGATACCAAGAATGAACCTCCAGCCTTGCTGGAGGAAAGGTGTGCACAAAAGAAACCTAGGTACATTTAGGCCTCTGCTCCCCAGTGGTGGCACTGTACCTCAAAGAAGGGTTTAAAAATTCTGCTTTAAGTAAAAAGCAACTTGAATATCACAGCTAAGTGAAAAAGGAAGAGGAGGATGGAAATAGCAGCCTGGGCCTTGGAACACTGGATTCTCTCTTCCCTACAAGGGAGGCTGAGCTGGGAGAGACCATGGTTGGGATAACACCTCAGGTAAGATTCCCCTGTGCTTTTAAACTGATTTGACTTCCAGTCACACTCTATGCAGCATTTCAGACCACAGCTACTAGAGACCAACCTATCTCCATTTCAGTGCCCATGCTTGGATCTCAGCACTGAAGTTGTCCTCATGCAGCATTTCAGGGAAGATTAACAGTAACAGGATGTCTGCAGAAAGCCCAACAACAGCCCGAGGCTGACTTCACCCTGCACGGTAACAAAGGGCATGAGTTCAGGTGCTGTCCCAAGGACTTGGCTCCCAGCTGAACTCTCAGCACCACAAACTCATCCAGAGTTTTCTCTCCAGAAGTGTGCTCTGCTGACTGGAAGATATTCCTGCTTTATGGCTTACAAGCTCCTGACAAGTGCCCTGGTTCTTCCACACTCCCCTGGCAACTGAAGATGCTCCTGGGATTGAGACCCCTCAGGTCCCATGGCTGTTCAGCTGATATCCAAAATTCACCAGCCCCTGTTTGTAAAGGGGATTCCTGATGCTGTGTTTGGATTCAGTACATTCAGGCATTATCAGTTAAGGCTCTACATTTAAAGGACATCCCTTTCATTCTCTCCTCATCATTTCCAGACCTGTTAGTGCTGTCTGTTCTCTTCCTGGATCTGATTTTAGCACAAAGTTTTATGCCCACCTGCTCAGAATAAATTTCTAAGGACATCTGCAGCCAAAATCTAAGTAACATAAATTAGATACTGCTAAGATTATATTGCAAATAGTCTTCCCAAACAGTCTCTTTAACCTGGGATGTAACCGGATTTTACTGATCACTGCATCACCCCTTCTGTGATTGTGTCAGTCTGAATCTTTTCTTTAGTTCCCACCTCATTGTTACCCGAGAACCTGCAAGACAGGAGTGAATTTTATCACCTATTCCTTGGAATGACAGAATCACGGAACAGTTTGAGCTGGAAGGGATTTTAAAGCCCATCCCATTGCACCCCTGCCATGGCAGGGACACCTTCCACTATCCCAGGGTGCTCCAGTCTGGCCTTGGACACTCCCAGGGATCCAGGGGCAGCCCCAGCTGCTCTGGGAGCCTGTGCCAGGCCCCTCTGCTGTTCTGCCTGGAAATCCTGAGTCTAGAGCCCCTGGAGAAAAATGTGATATGGAGATACTTCAAAAGCAAGGGAAGAGGACAAAAACCCTGTGAGAAGAGGCCTGAACTGAGATCCTGAAAAAGAGAAGAAAATTCTTTCTGAAGCTGGAGGTTATTAAAAATGCTACTGAATTGTGCCATTTTCCCTTTCTCACCCACAGAACAGCTCCATTCACCAACACTGAGGTGCTTTCCCTTGACAATTCCCTTCCTAGGACAATGCAGGCAGCCTCCCTGGCAACCCTTATTGCATCCATGCCTCTCCTGCTCCATCATCTTTCACCCAGCTCCTACCTCTGATCCTTGTGGGAAATGGATTTGCAGAAAATTCTTAAAGCTTGACAGAAGGTTCACATAGTGTGTATCTGTATGTAAACTTTGAGATAAGAAATGTTGACTTAGAAATGTCATGGAATAGGACAGACATTGCTGAGAGAGAAATGGAACTAGAAACAAGTTTTAAAGGATGGTTTTGTAAATATGATTGGATACTTTGGAGGAATAGAACTATGAAAGATGCATTGTAGTAGGAGCTAAGAGGAGTTATTTTAGATGAGTGGTTTTAAGGCATTTACAGCATGGTGTGGCAAGAGCTGATAGGCCAAGAAGCACTTACAATGTATTGTAACTAGGAAAAGTTTGGCTTCTGATTGTGATGGCGTGAATTCTAACATCTGTATTGTCCCACTCTTCTCATGGGACTGCAAATGGAATAGAAGTTTTTAGAGCCCCTCTGTTACCCCATCTCTAATAAAAAAAAGCCCTAATCCAAGAGGTCCTGAGTGCAGAAAGCTCTGGGCTGTTTTTCCAGTAATTTCTGCTGCTGTAGCAGACTGGATGAGCCCAGCCCAAACCCAGCAGCCACGAGGGCTGAGCTGGAGTGAGGAGCGACAGCAGCACAAAATGGGGATGTGGGGGAGGAATCAGATACAAAGAAGAGAAGAGGAACTCGCACTGCTCTCCCAGCAGTTTTTGTTAAATACCCAACTAAAACAACCTTTTTGGACAAGTAGAAGGTGATTAAGAGTTTTCTGAAGCTGGTTGAACTGCTGGAGGAACAACTAAAAATCATGGATGTTGAGGGATTGCTTCTAAAATTTTTGCATTACTGAACCTTCAGAAAGAAGGAAGACAATGAGGAGCAGAACTCAGATGGACAACAGAATATCCCTCAGAACACACTGTGTCAGCATGTAAATATCTTAAATTCATCAAAAGCAAATTCAAACACATTTTTTACTCTTACACATGAGAGAAATGGGAACTTCTCATTTACCTCCTCTCTCCCATCTTCACTTTGAATGAAAGAGTTTCCAACACCAAAGTATTTGTGACATCAATAGGAAAATTTCTGGAATTATTAAATTTCAGAGCAATATTTTTGCAAACAGGATTCCAGGAAATTAATTTTGCTTGATTTGCCATCCATTTGAATACTTTTGAGCCACTGGAAAAGTCCAGGTGCACTCTAGAGCATCAGGATTTTTCAGGAGGGATCCACTCCATTTCCACTGAATGGAAAGTGGGATCTGTGCTCTCCTGCCTTCCCTGGAAGCCTCTGACCCAAGAGGATGTGAGTCAGAATTTTTCAGCTGAACAGCAAAAGAAAACTTTCACCTGAAAGCTCTGTTTTCATGGGTGCTTTCCCAGAGAAGTGCAAAATGCTGAGTTTGGGGCAGCAATGGAAGCAAAAACATCTTGTGGTTTGAAATCACCTCCTCACGAATCACTCAGGGTTTCACAGCCGGGTTTTGGTACAAGCACAGCAGTAAAAACCCATCAAGAGCTCACTGCTGATCTCTATCACCCCAAATGGGCGAGCTCAGAGGAGCCTTCACGTGTTGGGGGCTGTCCCAGTGACACAAGGTAAGTTAAACAAAATGTAACCAAGCTGTTACAATTTTTCTTTTTGACGGGCTTCGTGTCAAATTTAATAAAGTGCAATTATCCGCAGGGACAGCTTGCAAAACAGACCCTTTCCAAAATTTAACATCAGAGTTAAAATGAAAATATTTAACCAGTGCTGTTTTCTATGCTACTTTGAAAGCAACTTTATAAACAAATGATGACAAATAAATCACCTGATTCTTTATAAAAAGTACAGTAACTCAAACAATTGTGTGCCATTTTGCAACTTTCACAGCCTAAATGTTTTTCAACCCTGAAACACAGAAATATTTAAAGAAAACTCTTCCATCATGTAATTGCTGTGAGCTAAAGAGAACTATCTGTACCCTCTACTGACAAACACCAGCAAAAATTGCTAAAATTAACAGTTACTGCAAAGTTTAATTTTGTCTTGTACACTCAACACTGTAACTCAACAACAAAATTAAACCACTTCCCTGTTTATGTGGAAATTCCTAGAAGGAAACAGTTTTTCAAGCTAGAAGGCTTGATAAACTGATTGGTCATATTTAAAATAGCTTTCAAAAACAGATCAAATTTGAACTTATGTGCTGATACTGAAATCCAAGAATTCAAAATCCAGCTGAAAGAATGAAGACCACTCCAGTCTTTAGGCAGCATTTAAGGAATGGAGATTAGTGTTATCTAGGTGAGATAAGAGTGCTCAACCTGAAAAAATAAGGCCAGGCTTCAGTTACAAACAAAAGCCACCTCTAAATCACAACTTGGTGAGGCACCAAAAGGCAGGAAGCTGCTGAAAGCAGCTAAAATCAGCTAAAATCAGCTCTGTGAGCAAGCAGAGATCTGGAGATAAAGCCAGCCTGGATGGGGCAGAGCTGCTCGGTGGGGAAAGGCCTGGAGGAGGATGAGGAGCACCACAGGGCTCCTCAAGGGCTTCCCTGGACCCACCCTGGCTCAGGCCTTTGTGAGGAGGGGGAACAGCTCCGGGGGGCTGCACACAGTGCCAGGGGCAGGGATGGCACTCCAGGGGTGGGCACATGGGAATTTCATGGAATTGCACAAGGATGTGGTGCCCTGAGCCCTGGGACACTGCACTGGTACAAGTGGGGACTGCCAGGACGGTGCCAGCTCTGCCAAAAACAACCTGGAGGTTTGCTGGGCACCACACTGAAAGGTAATTTCAAAGAGGAAATGACCATTTCTACTCAGAGCCGTTAGGATGGGGTGACATTTAAGAAGTGACATTAAAACCAGGCAGGTAGCAGATTACAGGTACCAACTGCATGGGGCCTGCATCCAAACTGCCAACGCTCATCTCAAACAGGAATCACCTTTAAATATGAAATAGGTAACTTGAAGAAAAAAATGGAATAAGTAATTGAAGAAATGAAACGTATTTATCTGCACTTCAGGTCGCAGCTGGCCCAAGGACTGCTGCCTCCCCTCAGAGCACTCATCGCAGTGAGCCCATGCAGCCCCGGAGCACAGCTCCCTGCCCAGGGCTCAGGGAATGCTGCCCCGTCCCAGAGCAGGTGCTGGCTGCTCTCTAAGTGGGACAGCTCCCAGTTGAAGGCAGGGCCGAGCTGGGAGGCAGTAAATGATGCCAATGTTTTCACAGCACACTGATGGCACACACTCCACGCTCTCAGGCAGGAGATGAGGGAACTCTGAAGTGCTGAAGCTGCAGGAATTCTGGTTCAGCCCTGCCTGTGCTGCCTCCTGGCACTGCCCTCAGACCGTGCTTTGTGTCATCTCATTAGACACCACTTGGCAGCGGCTACAACACTATCGGGGCTGCGCTGGGAGCTGAGCGGGGCTGGGGCTCCCCCCGCAGCCTCACTGCACTGGCAATTCCAGAAACAGGCAAAAGAGACCAGCCACGGATTGCTCTAAAACATTCTTGCCATCTACAGTCCACCATACCAAAAAATTCAAAAACAATCACTGAGTTACTTTGTGCATTTCCATTTTTTTTTTCCAGAAAAAACAAACAAATAAGAAAATCCCAAACCAAACAAGCAGAAACAAACTGAAAACTACGTGTTTTGCCCTCATAAAGTTTGGTATCTTCCAGAAAATACACAAATCATATCCTAAATGTTTTTGAGCACTGTCTCCCTCCAACTTTATAAGTCAATGAATTTGTTTTCTTATCCCATGGTATCCCATTTAGGGTCAAAAGACACATGAAGAGTTAAAGCTATTTTAAAAAGTAACAATTCTGAGCTATACAGATTCTTGGCATTTTCAAAATAACTATACAGATACTTTCTAACAGAACCTTCTGATTAAACATCTTCAGTAACTTTTCAGATATCAGCTTCAACAGCGCCAATGTTCGGAATTAAGGGAGCAGCAAAACTTAACTCATTTGCTGCCATCATTAGAGAAAGTGGAAATCTTCCCAAGTGTGACAACAGCCTCATTTAGGCAAAAACCAAAACCAGATCAGCCAGCAATCCTGAACTGTATTGTAATTACAATGCACAATTTTGCTGTAAACGCAAAACACAATCTTAATTCTTAGTTTTAATGAGGCAGATCAATATCTCAAAGTTCAGAAAGCAAAAGATTTTGAGAAATACTCTTTTTGGCCAAGATATAGCAGTCATCTTCATTATCTATTCACTAACTGCAGACAATGTTTCCCTCATGTAATTAAAGAGTTATAAAAGCAGAGAAATGCAGCTTGGCATTTCTTACATGCCCATCACAGTTAAGAGCACATAGGGGCTTGCTTTTAATTACATTGTCATTTTAGCATTTTGTATTGAATTACCACCTAATTACAGATCCATAGAAATCCTTTAAAAAAAGAAGTTATGCCTTAACAAAGTAAGGAATCTCCAAAGGTGATATTTCAGTAAAACTAAGAACTTGTAGCCCTCTTGCCAACCAACAGTCCCCAGCATCCCACCAGGGCCAGGCAGCGCAGTTGAACAGTTCCCAACCAGCACCGTGGTAACTGAGGAACAACAGCAAAATTCATTACAATTTTGCATCCTGAGTGAAACAGATTATCCTGCACCACTAACCAGAAACACCAGCAGAACACAAAATGACCCACCCTTTCACAAGGTGTTTTTAGAATTTGGAAACACTTAATTTCCCTTCCAAAGCCAACAAAACACGGAGATGGCAACTCCACAAGTGCTGCTGTTGCTGCAGGGCCTCGCTGTGAAGTCCCCAGGAGTTGAGGTGACACCCAAGATTGATTGCTCCAGTTAGTACGCGAATTGTCTGCTTTTCTTGTTTCCAGTTACAGCTTTAACTAGGAAATCTTGAAGAAAACCATGAATGTTGACTTCCCTCATCAAGAATTAAATTATTGTGAAATCATGATGATGGTTATGCAATGGAAAAACCCTTCCCTGCTCTCTTTGCACCAACAACTGAAGGATTTGATGCATCTAATCTACATTTGGGATTCCTGGCCACAGAGATATGCAACGTAAACAACATGGCAGTAAATATTCATTTTCTGTGGGATTAAGCCTAAATATGCTCTGCTGTTTGGCACTGTAGTCACAAACTGTTTCTAAGAAAAAACCCCTCCACCACCACACAGACAGTGCAGGGAGGGAAGACAAGAGATGCCACATAAAGTCACTGGCATCCAATATCACTTCAATTCCATATGGAAATAACAGGAAATAAGATGTGCCGAATTTTAAGCACCAAGGCAACAAAAACACATTAAGATTTCATCACGCAAGAACTTGGCTGTAAAATCCGTAATTTTCTTGATCTTTTTCGGGAGTTTTCATTTTCAGGAACATCAGAGAGCTAACAGCTCATGGATGCTACCAACCAGCTCAAGCAGGCATTTGCATTAAGCTGCTTGCAGTTAATTAAGTGGTGGAAATGCATCTCTCCTACACCAAGAAACCTCTTCCACAATCAGATTCCTTGTCAACCTCTCCCTTTTTACAGCCTGGAAAAAACTACAAGTGGAGAAGATTGGAAGAAAAGGTGGAATGAACAGGAATGAAAAACATTGGAGGTGCTGTTTTCTCCTTCCCTAGAACTAATGATATGACAAAAATTAATGTCTATGGTTAAACAGAGAAGAAAAAAAAATAGGGTTTTTTTAAGTCTGAGTCTGCCCTCATTTACTGATCAGCCAGACTCATCACCTAAGGGATTTTACCCAAAATTTCAGAAAGGTGGGAATGGAAAAAATAAGGAAACAATTCAAATGGCTCCATGAAACCCAGCTGAAAACTATTATTGCTGCAAGCAGTGACTCTGTTCTTGCAGAAAAGAGCTTTTCCCTCACACAGAACACCTGGCCCTCAACTCACACCCAGCATATACAGACAAAGTTATGGAAGCCTTTTCTTCAGCAAAACCTTGTGGGTGAAGGGTAGAGATGCAAATAAACTGGTGACAGCAGCGTCTCTCTGGAAATGTTTGGAAAGCTGAGCTCCACCAGAACGATGCTCACACGTTCTAATGGTGCATTTGCACAATTCCAGCTCTTTTCAGAGCCCAGAAGATTTGGGGTTTATAACTGTTGAGTACTGACAGATTACTTAGAAATAGTTAACAGATTTTGGAGCTGTAGTCATTTATAACATCAAGCTCTTCATAACTCAGTCTGTGCTTAAAAACAGTATTAAATAGGTTTATTTAATGGAACAAGTCCTGCTCTTAACAGCAACATTAGGAGTGCCCAGTGGTAATACATTTAATATAAGAGCTTGTACACTCTGATAAACTAAAGGAATCTTTACTTTAAAAGCAGCACTAATTCTGAAGTAGTTTATTACCCCACAATAAAGTGAATAAAGTGATTAGAGTCCAACCACAATCACAGACAGCTCACAAGGAACACACCAGCAGAAACAATTCCACAAACATTCCCAAACCTGTGGCAGGCTTTTTGAGGGTTACCAAGTTCATAATGAAAGAACAGTAAAAAAAGAGACACTACACAAGTAAAATCAAAGAAAAAGTCTCATGTTCCCCCTCAATTCCTTCAGGACACCCAACCATTCAGCTTGTAAAGTCATACCATGGAAAGTAGGTTCTACAGTTCTCAATAGATTTTTTTTTTAGGGGGGCAAAAGATACAATTTAAAAAATAATTTCTCCAATAATAATCGCTGTGACACAGGAGAATGATAAATTAAAAATCAGAGAATAAAACATCCCCCATGCAGTGAAAATACAACTTCAACTACAGAGGTGTCTTTGACATGCCAGTACCTTCAAAATTACTCAAGACCTTCTGAGTGGCTTGGGAATGACCTGGCATTAGGAGAAATAGAGAGGTCAACACTTTTGTGATATGGTTCCTTTTGCTTAGGTGATTTTGAACTCGATTTTAGCTTCAATTCTAAAAAATCCAGGTCTTGCTCCCTATAAGAGACTGTAGAGCTACTTTGATTTGGGACCACCCAGGTACCGAAGGCAGGGCAGGCATCTCAGAAGAGATAATGGGCTGGGAAATGAGGAGTTTATGAGTAACAAAAGGAACGATGAGATTTTAAACTAAGATTATGGATGAGGAAAATCCACTCCTTCAGCATCTCCCACACTTTCAGCTGCTCGGGGTGTACGTTTCAAAAATCTCCGAAAACGCTGGAAGTGCCCATTGTCTGTTCCTGAACCGCTCTGAAGTGCAGCTCAGCAATCACAAAGCCACCAGAACACAAGCACGCTTCCCTGGGGAGGGGAGCACCCAGATAAGATCTGCAGAGAGCCTGCTTTGATGAACGAGCTGCTTCAGTCACAAGTTTGCCTGTGAAGCTCCCCTCCAATCTTGCCTCACCTACAGCAGAGGCACAGGAAGCTTGCTCTGAAGTATTTTATGATTACTTCAGGATCTTCTGCTCCCTCTGGAATCAAACATGCCCACAGGTTTATCTAAGGAGTATATTAGAGGGCACACGGAGAACCTTGACCCGGGCACTTTGCTTTCTTGTTTAGTTAATGTGCATTCATCTCAGCCTCTGGAGTTCCTACACATGGGTGCAAACCTACACCCACTTTTATCCAGGCATCTACAAATATTTTAAAGCCTAATAACAACACAGATGCTCTTTCTCAAATATCTTAGTCAGAACAGGGAAATATTTTCACTCTCTTAACAAAGATGATTAAACTCACTGGGAATTCCTGTCCATTTGCAGTACATTTACAGGATTTCATAGTGCAGTTTACAGATAATAAAATAAATCGCTTTGAACCTAAACAGCACTTCCACACTCACCACGCAGAAAAAAACCACAACATTTTCACCTATTAAAAGAACCCCGGTATTAATTGGCCATGTAAACATCTGCAGAAAATAGCTGTATTTAAAAATAAATGAACAAATAGAGCAAACCAAACCCCCAATTGCTGAAAGAGCCTGAGAGGAGCTGGAGCTGCACCAGAGAGAGGCACCTCCACACCTGAACTCCAGGATTTTCTCAACCAATGCCAGTATTGCAAAATATAGGACGTGGGCAAACTGATTTTCACACTAAAGACTGGAAAAAAAAAATTCCGGTGATGATGATGCTAGAACCAATCCATCAGGTAGGGTTTTAAACTGAAATAAGTCGGTTAAGAAACACTACTCATAAAAACGCCTGCACTTCAAGCTCAAAATCTTACATAATCTTGTAGTTCTGATCATAAACCCAACAGTTTACTGTTGGATTTATTTATTTTTAGACTTGCCTAAAATTGTAGAGTGTCTGCAGTCCTGGTGTGAGTAGAAAATAGTATAATAATTGTTAAGTACCGGAACACTTAATGTGTAATACTGGAATAACCACCAAAACAATGTCATTAACATGAGAAGCAGCCCGGATTGCAGGCACTTTCCTGCTCATTTAGCCAAGATTAATTCTTCACAGGCAAGAGGAACATTCTTTTCACCTTACCAAGGACAAGCCGAGCGAGCAACGTTCAAGAAAAGACGTTCTTTATGGCTTAGCTGTTCTTTTTTATTAAGTCTGATAGGTAATGTCAACAAAAACCACTATTCTGTGCTCTAGGCAAAAGGATCTCGGAGGTGGACGTGGAAGAGAGACAGGCACGGAGAGCAGATGGCAGCAAGTCTTTCAGAAACTGCTCGAGAGAGGGGGAAAAAGTTTCCCTACAAAACATATTGCTGAATTAAGGGAACGCTGCCGAGCTGAAAAATCAGGCTTTAGGAAAAGACGACACACACGTCTTTACTGCAAGGCAAAAGCTGTCAGAAATCGCGTTCGGTTTCAAAAGGAGAATAAAACTGAAACATCCCGAACAACCTTCTGGCTGTCCTGAACGCTCGGAGCCGTTTCCCTGGTTAGCACAGGCAGGGATTTTGGGTTTCTCCTGGCAGCGCTCGCCATTTCACAGCACATTTAGCGCACACAGCGCGGATCGATAGCACTACAGACACAAGACGAGACTTATCCATTTACTAACCACAGCAAAACGGCCTCTTCAGCAAAATCCTGCAGCTCCTAACGCTGGAAATGTAAAAGGCATCCTTAGAGGGATCTCATTACTCCCTTCTCCCGGTCACACGGGCAGGCTGAGCACTTGTCTGGGAGCTTTTAGCCTGGTAAACAAGTGTAGCTTTGCACACCCTGCAAGGATGCTAAAAACCCACCCAGAGCACTAAACACACGCTCCAAATGCGGGCACGGAGCGCCAGGCTGGCTTGGAAACTCGCATGAGATCCTCGCACAGCTCCTAAGAGGGTTTTTGGTGAGACCGATGGAGCTCCGAGCACAAATGGACCAACAGTTGCCCAACCACTGGTTGCTGCCATCCCAATTGTCCTCCTGGAGAAGCGTGGGGAAGTCCTCGCACCCCGCTCGCCTCCCGGGACTCAGAGCTGGCATTTGAACCTCAAACTCTGCTGTTTTAAAGAGAAAAATCAGCAGATTTTTTTTTTTCCTGCGACATAACGAACAGCAAAATACCAAGGGTTACAAATGATTCTTTAGAAACGGAAAGCCTGGCTTTTCACCTCAATTCTGTTGGTACATCTCCACGCACACACCCCTCGCTGTCACCAAAGGACGAGCACGGCCTTTCAGAGCGGCACCTATTCCAAATTAATGAAGCATTAACCAAGGTCGCTATTCACCAGGGAATAGTCCGGGCTAAGAGAGATCAAACTGGGGCAAAGAGCCATTTCAGCTGGGTAATTCTTATTTAAAACCAGCATCCAACACCGATAACTGCGCTGCCAGGTTACTTATGTGACACTAGGTGGTTATGTCTCCACATTTATTCCACACAATTGATCTGAAATCCAAGCGCTGGGAGCGTTTCAAATGCTCACGTTATATTTATTTTTAAGAATAAACACGAAAGCAGCTTCTCCCTTTACAGTTGCTGCCATCCACAAACATTTGCCACCTGAAAAAAAAAATAAATCACTTCCCATTCATACAGAGCCAGCCCAAGTGCTGACCCCAAAGCCCTCGGTTTAAAGTGACAAATCCAGGAACATTCACTTACCTGATGAACAAGAGATAAGAAAAACAGCGAACGCCAACTTAGTAGCAGCTCCCATTTTCCAATGCTGTTAAAACATTTAAGTGACTTTAAGTATCCAGTTTTCTGGGTCCTGCAAGCTGGAAAAATCTCCCTTCTTGCTGAACCGTTATAAAGCAATTTATAGCAACATTTCTGCAGCAGGTAGTGTCCATAAAACACTAAAAATCAGGTTTGTTTAGACACTGACGACCTCCCCGCGGCTCTTTCTAGAGAGAATCCGGGTTGAGGGAGGGATAAATATATTTGGAACCGTGTTTCAAAACACACGTGTCATTTGGCTTCTGTACAAACGGTGGCAAAATTCAATTCATAATAGTAATGCTACGAATCCACTTAAAAAAAAAAAATTAAAAACCAAAACAAAATAAGTCAACGATTAAGCTGCTGAGCACGACGAAGTCTCTGAGTCTCCAAGTGTTTTCCACATCAGGCGCCGTGAAGGATCATCCCTCGTGGGTGCGAGTGTCGGGGGGTCGGATCGGGATCAGTCCCAGGCGATGTTTTCGTCCTGCCTTCCCCCCTTCACACCCCGTGTAGTGTTTGGGAGAAGAGCAGCTCCATTCCAGTTCCAAACCTCGAGGCGAAGAGAGGAAGTTTGGTTTTGTTTTTTTTTTTTTTTTTTGTCAGTTTGTCGATGAAAAACTACCTTAAAAACCAGCCACCAGCTACACGTGGGTTTTCTTTAATAAATGCTGAGGGATTTAGCGTAGCCCAGGAGAGGGGAAGGGGGGAAACGACAGTCTGGGAACAAACAAACCTTCGGGCTCCCCGGGAAGTGGCAAATCTCTAGTCCTTGGCCAGGCAGCGAGAGCAGTGCATCCCCCCGTCTTCGCCGCCCTTCTCCAGCACCAGCACTCCCGAATCCCAGCAAGATTTCCAATTCTTCTAGGAGATTTCCATCCCCTCCCCCCGCGAGAGGCTATATTTGGTATTTAACACACAAGAGTGGCTGGGGAGGGGAGGGGGGTACCAAAAAAAAAAAAAATTAAAAAATAAAATGCAGTATCCAGGCGCTGGGGAGGAGGGTGGTATATATTCTTTGTGGCAAATCCTTGCCGAGTGCCGTGCTTCCAGGAGAACCGGGCTTCTTTGGAAGGGAGGCGGCTGCGCCTCACGGCGGGCTGGGGCTGGATGGATCCAGGCTCCTCCGGCTCCTCACGGGTCCTGGATGGATCCACGCTCCTCTCCCTCCTCACGGACACATCTCCTCCTCGCCGCCCCGCCGCTGCTCACGCGGAGACTCCACAAAATCCACTCCTCCGAGCTCAATCCAGTTCTTGCCTTTTTCTTTTTTTTTTTTCCTCTTTTTTCTTTTCCTCCTAGGAGCGAGCAGCAGGAGACGGCAGGGGCGGGGAGGCAGAGCCTTCTCCCCGCGCCTCCCACACGGCGGAGCGGGGAGCGATCCCCTCGTCACCCTCTCCCCTAACTCTGACCCCGGCTCAACTCTCCGGTCTCCGGGGCGGCGGAGGCAGCGCGGCTCAGCCCAACTTTGTCCCTCCAGCAGTGCAGCTTAGGGGCTGGCGAGGCGAAAAGGCCGAGCCGGGGGATTCTCTCCGGGCGGCGGCGGCCGTGCCTAGAGCCCGCCGAGTGTCGCTGGCAGCGCGGAACAGCCCTCGGTGCCCTGCTGCCGCTGCTCCCCCGTGGTAATCTCATATCTACCCATTCACCCGTGTGGCGTGTGGAGAACCGGCCCAAGATGGCGGCGCCCGGGCGATTGTTTTTGTTTCCTCTCCGCCTCCCCCTCCTTCCCCACGGCCGAGGCGGCCGCCCCGGATTGACAGCCACACTACCCCATCACAACGCGGGTTCCGCCGCTTAGCCCCGCCCACCTCCGCTCGCCCCTCCTATCGGCGGCGGGGCGGAGCGCGCTCCCCCACGCTGGCCCCGCCCCTCGCGGCCCGCGCGCGCCGCCTCACGGGCGCGCTCCTGCCCGCCCTTCCCGCCCCTCAGGGCGCGGCCCCTCAGGCGCCCTCGCCCCGCTCCGCCCCGACTCCCCGGTGTCCGTAATTCAGCTTCACGGGGCTCCTTCGAGGTGTTGGGGGGCTGTGCTGTGCTCCCAGACTCGGGTGTTGGAGGCAAAACGCTGCCGGCAGCCACGCGGTGGGACCTGGCTGGGAGGGGTCACAGCGGTGTAACGTGTACAGCGCGGTGTGAGGCTGGGGGCGCTGCCTCTGGGGTCAAATGTCGGCCTGGTCTTCCGCCTCATCCCCAGCCCAGCCTGAAAACGTCCCTGAAAATGTCCTGTGGGTAGTCCAGGTGAGAGCTACGGCTGTGGTGGTCTCACGTTGCTCAGGAGCATCGCTGCTGCTACAGCACAGAATCAGAGGCACAGAAGGGTTTGGGTTGAAAAGGACCTTTAAAAGTCATTAATTTCCAGCCCTCTGCCATG
>WBNP01002339.1:0-13186 GCA_013401095.1 Passerina amoena
CACCTATAGAGCGCGGAACCTGCGCGGAGCGAGCGTGCTGATTCATCGTTTCTCTCAGCACTCTCCAGTGGAAAGCCACTGTGCTTTCCACATCAAAAAGCATGTCCATCGGTTTCATGGGCTCGCTACAAAGGCGGGTCCCTGTGAAATGCCTTCTCCCACCCAGCCGCGCCCACCGTCGGCACTGAGAGAGCCGCTCCGCACCGCCAGCTTGTCCCCCAGGCCGGGCGCACAGCCAGACCTGCCGCGCTGCGCTGCCCTGCTCCTGTCCTTCCTTGCCCTCATCTTGTGATTGATGCAAGCCTTGATGTCGACAGCCAATGGAACCAGGGGCTGGGTGGGCACCGTCCCTATCCAGTGGCGATGCTGTTTCAAGAAGCTCCTCTGTCCCACAGAAGGGGGAAGAGATTCCTGAATCGTTTCTAATTTGATCTAGGCAAAGACGGAGGAAGGCAGACGCAGAGAAATGAGACTACGAGAAGCCAGGGCGGCTCCTTGGCCCCGGTTGGTCTCCGGGTTACTTGTCCCTCTGTGAGCATCTGCAGCGCAGAGCCCATCTCGACCCCGTCCTTTGTTTGGCAATAGCAAAGGGGGGCGAGGGTGGCGGTGGGGGTGGGGTGGCCAGAAGATGCAAGCCCTTATCTACTTTGCTCTGATTTGCCGGCTTTTAAAAGCAGTTACGGCGATTTCCCCAGCGGGCTCGCAGTCATGAAACCTCAGCGCAATCCGGATTCACTGTAGCGGGCGACTTGACGCCCCCGTTTAAAAACACCTAGTGGAGAGCCCATCCTGAGCTCCAGACCCGCTTCTTTGGGGGGCAGACCCTGAGGCCAGCTCCCTCCGGGGCCGGGGAACCCTTGGGGACCCCTCCGGGGTTTGCCCGGTCTGGCGCACGGCCGGGCGAGGCCCAGGGAAGCTGGCTTGGAGACGAAGCCCCGGAGGCAGGGAGTTCCTTCCTGCTGCTGTGGATGGGCAGAGGGAGAGGCTTGGGGGGCTCTACCGGAGGCAGCCCGCTGCTGTGGGGAGACGCTGGGAGCCTTCCCGACGGGCCAACCGCAGGGAGTTTTCCCTAAGTCGAGCCCCAGCAGGTCCATCGCGCGTTTCTCTTCCAGGAGTTCCTCAAAACTCCCTCTCTGGGCAGCGGCCCCGCCGCCGCTTTCCCAGGTCTCTCCGCCGCCTCCCGGGGGCCGTGGCCCGGGGACGTCTCCGTACGCTTTGGTTTCGCTGCGTTTTCTCTGCCATTTCAAGAGCCGCTGTATGGTTGTTAAAAAAGGAGGAGCAGCAGCTCACCCCTCGCCCGCCGGCGCCGAGGGGATGCTGACCCCACAAAGGGCGCGGGATGCGGGACCCTCGGTCACCTCCGCCCCGGGGCTCGCCCCTTCCGTGCTGGGCAGGACGGCGACGAAGCTCGGCCCGGGCACGGGCAGCGGCTTCGTTCAACCTGCCCAGAAAAACTTCTCTACAGGGAGGACGAGAATGCCACCTTGAGAGCGGCACCTCAAGCAGCACCTTTCCTGCCTTCCACTGCCCCTCGGCACTGCTGCCTCCTTAATACCAAGGGACAGGCGGGGTACAGGAGTTGTTTGGGAGGAGGGAGACAGGACAGCTCAGTCCCCATCTCCCACGCGGCCATTCTCCCTCTCTGTCCAGGGGAAATGACAAACAACAGCTCCGGGAGTCGCGGAAGCAGAACCTGCACGTCCTAGTCACCGGCAAGCCAAAAGGCAACTGGGTGTTGTATCGAGGAATTAGCTTGATTCGATTAACCATTTAATTAAATCGTCAGCCGCCAGCGCTCCGTTCTGCCATCGCCTAACGCCAGACAGAGCTGATTTCCCAGTTAATTTAACAGGCAGTTGTTAATGATAACTCAGAATCTCGGCCAAATGAGGCTTCTGTGAAGGACTGGGTCGCCGTCGGAGGGTTCAGATGGAATAGAATAAGCTATGCTTAAAAAAAAAAAAAAGCTGCTCATTTCCACTGCCTGCGGATGCCATTAGCAAGGTTTTGTAAAGATTTATTATCTCGGTAAATCACACGTGTTCATTTGAAGTAGAGATAAATTAGCATCCTTATTTCTTTATAAAAATAATAATAACAGGGAGGAAAAACCCTGTTGACTGAACAAACATCCCTGTTAAGAAAATGGTAGAGGAAATAATGCTGAGGCTGTTTCACTACAGAAAGAAAACCCAAGATTTTGGAAAACACGAGGTAGCGGAATTGCGCTTTGAAATGCAAACAAACGGAACCATGTCCAAATTGGAGAGAGGGGGAAAAAATCAGGGCATTTTCGAGCACCAACTACTTATTCATTTCTCCAGAAGACTCAAATTCAAGTAGCCCTTATTTCGAAGAAATAGGGGAAGGAAGGATTTGCGCCAACACACACGCGGTTTATATGCAAGTTGAAAAATATTCTCCAACGTGAAAACGGTTGTATGTTTCCAAAGGAAATATGGTTTTTTCCCCCGCTCTTCTCATTAAGTATTCCTTCTAAAACATAAATCTGTAGGGTTTTTTTCAACGATCCTGCTAGTAGTTTAGTTCTGCTCTTCACATTTTAAGTTCACATCAAAACTGGAATTAAACAGACATTCAGCGTGGAGAGTAAACTGCTGCTTAAATGAGAAAAACTTCTGTAAGAAAATAAACATTGAAACCTAATGCTCAATCATTTCCCTTTGCAGCAAGAAAAACAGCATTAAATCACCTATCCACGTGGGAAACGGATTTTTTTTTTTCTGTTGATCTCTTCCCCCTTTAAAATAAAACAAGGTTAAGGGTTTCAATATTGAAATGTTAACCATCCTGATTCGGCAAAAGTTTATGTAAACGGAGTCTCTGCTTTTGTCTCGAAAAGCAAACGCCTCTCTGCGCCAAAACGATCCCTTCCCACTAGAATAGACTGCAAACCCTCCTTTTGCATCTCCGGTGGCGGATGGAGAATAGGACCTTTAAAATATTCCTAACTAAAAAAGAAAAACAAAACCTAAACAAAAAATATTTATTGTGTCACCTGGGTTTTTTGTTTGGGTTTTATTAATTTTTTTTCTCCCTTCCCTTCTGGATACTGCCGAAGGTCAGTGAAGAATTACCTCGCTATAGCAACAGTGATCGCATTGTTTTTGGCAGAAAAGTCTTCTAGTCCTTTGACAACCTGGAGATTCTTCTACCTATTTTTTGCGTCCACGTTACTTACATTAGCCATTTAAATTAAAATATTAGTATTTATTTATAATGAACGTTAAATCAGGAGTTAATTAATTAATTCTGCTTGAAAAAAACCCCAAACAAACAACCCTTAAAACTCTTCCTTAATGTCCTCAGAAAATAAGCAGATATTCACTCTTTCCAAAGCTATCAGATCACGAAAAGCAGTATAGGTCTTATACGCTTTCTCCTCCTGAAAAGAAGTGTTTTAGTAATGAAACGATGCAAGAAACCTATGTCTTGCACTTTCGTCCTTGGCAGGTTTAATCTGCTGAAGACCTAATGAACTGAAATTAGGGGTAGAGAGAACAACCCTAGCGTTTCAATAACTTGTGAGAATTGCACAACCATTTAGGGAGATAGCCCTAAAAAAAAAAAAAATTCTGTCCGGTTTGTCAAGTTTGTCCAGTGCAACTGCCTTATGTTCAGATGTTTGGGGGTAAGAAGGAAACCCCACGTGCTTATTTAGTGTGTGACCCTCCTGGCGTTTCACTCCCAGAAAACTCTTGTTTCCAAAATGAACCCGAAATCTACCCACCTTCTTTCTCTATAGGGACCTTTCAGACACAAAAATATGCAGACAAGCGCACACCGATTCTCTCCGCCCTGTCCCCAGCCCCGCGTGTGCGCGGCTATGAGGAGTGTATATCTTTCTGTACGTGATTATTTACAACCAACTCTATTCAAGCGCTCTATGGGCAGATGGAAATTCGCTCTTGTACCGGGGAGAGGGCATATGAGTTACTCTGAAAGTGCAGTTCCCTCTTACGGAGACAACGTTTCTCCACCCTGACTCCTTCAAGATCTCTTTAAGTGTACGACATGACATTCCGCCGGGCTCCCGAGCCTCCTACCACCCATCTCCAGTGTTTTGGTCAACTCATCGGGTCTGTCCCTGTGCATGTATCGCTTTCCTCCCCAGGGAAATAGGAGCGAAGGGAACCCCAGCACATCCATCCAACATCCCTGCCCTGCCTCCTCCGTTCAGAAAGAATTGTCCTTTCCGTGCGTCATTTCCCTGGCTGCTACTACCTGTTCTCCTTTCCCAGAGAAGCGATGGTTTTTTTTTTTTTTTTTCTCCTCTGGGTGGGGGCACTGGAAAACCAGAATAGTCCCCCGCTTCCTTGCCTTCCTACACTCATACCAGCCGGACAAGCACAAGCACAAAGCACGCCCGCAACGGGAGCCCAAGCTGCTCCGCCGCGTTCCTGGAGCCCACTGCGTCCCCCGGGGTCCCGGGAAAAATCACCCGGGCTCGGCTCCGGCACGGCCAGGCACAGGGGCAGCGCCGGGGCCGCTCGTGGGCGCCTCGCTCGTGTTTAACAGCGGCGCGGGCGAGCGCAGGGAAACCCGCGGGGCCGGGGCCGGGGCCGAGCCGGGCCCCGCTCTCCGCTCCCCGCCTCCTCGGAAGTACGTGGGAGGGAGAGGGAGCCGGCATGGGACAGCGGGGAAGCCTCCCGGCTCCTCGCCACGTTGCCACTCCGCTCTCGGGCCTTTGTGCCCCGCTCGCAGCGCGGCCCCAGGGTTGCGGGGGCGGCGGTCCCGCGTGGGTCTGCAGCCCGCTCAGTGCCGGGCCTCCCGCAGCAGCGCCTCGGCGAGCCCATCCGAGCCTGCTCCCAGCCTTTCTTTCTAATGCGCAGTTTGCCTTTAATGAGGCTGCGAAGGCTCCGCTGCCCCCCGAGCCCCGCTCAGCCGCCCCCGCTGCCTCCGCACTCAAATTAGCATCTGCTGCGGCCGGCAGCGGCCCCGGCCCCGGCGCGCTTCGCCACACGGTTCCCCAGGGCATTCAGGCATCCTGCGCTGCCACCGAGGGACGGGGATCAGCTATTCTTCTCTTCCCATGATTACTCACAGGCTACAAGCAACACCATATGCTTCTTCTGATCAAACAACCCGCTACATAGGCACCAGTAATTGACGAGACCTGCTCGAAATCACGCAGAAAGGTAGCCTACTGAGACCGCAGGAGTTGACAAATCATTGCTAATAATCCTTTTAAGAACATCATGGGCATCAGGGTTTGCAATAGCTTTATTTTTATAAAGTATGCGCTGACAGCATAAAGGACAACTCCGTCTCCTTTGAAACAGAGGATTGTCCCGCATAATGATCTTCAAGGTGGCAGAGCAAATAGAAGAGGAAAGTGGATTGATGAAGACTTTAATTATTATTTTTAAAGGTTTCATTTAACCCTTTCTTTGGTCATAAGCGACTCGATGATATGGAAAATTATTTCAAGAAATCATTGTAAAATGCACTGGATTGAAAATTACTGCCGTGGACTTTAGGTTAAAGGTTCATCTGTAACCTGGGGCGGGGAGGGGGTGTGAGACTACCTACCCCATCCAAATGACTGCCACATTGCATATTTATTTAAAAAAGTAGAATTAGTACTAGTAGTCCACACATTTAACCCGGGAAAAAAATTAAAAACCCCTCAAACCACCAAATCAGACAAAACTAGAGCAAAACAAAACTAGGCCATATACACGCTCTTAATTTGTAAAAAATATAGGCCAACCGAGTCGAGATACAGCTACAGAAAACCCATGGGGACATATTACGTTGTTTTCTATGTACACTCACTTCTCAACAAAAGATGCAGCGAATTTTGTATTAGGTCAGGGAAAAAAAAAACAAACGAAAAACCTCTTGATACCTTTTCTTTCATGCAGACCATAACTCCATCGGGTTGATCTAAATAAAAAGTTCGCGATTTTTTTTTTTAGATTTTTTTTCCCCTACGTCTTATAAAATAAATAGACTGAGAACACGGAAGAACTTTATTCTGACTCTCTTAACTTTGTTCTGTTTGTTTTTCTTGGCAGCCGATCTAGAAGACCTAAGACGATCGCTTTAGGTCCTGATACTATTTAAAAGCAGGAGATACCTCAGGACGCTCAAGTTTTTTTTTGCTAGACAGGCGGGTTGTTGCTGCCGTGGAAGTCAACGTGAAGTTGACTGTTGCCTGTCGAGGAGAGTCTGTCTAGGCTGGGCCACTGGTTTTGCAGCACTGGGTGGTCAGGGGGATTGAATATGTCTGGGTGCAAAACTCCTGCTAAAATTTTCCGAGGTCGATTAACGCCCGCAAAGTGCCCTAGTGGTCCTCAGAACGAGACACAACGCACTCACACACATGATGTGACTCAGTGTGCTCGACTTATTTATTTAGCCTGGGTGTGAGCACGCCTGCACGCCTGTCCTGTACCTGTGCGCCGCACCTTTCCTCGAGAGCTGAACCAAGGCTTTCGCATAGACTTATGTAAATATTTACCCATATACTAACTCGCCCTTACAGAATTACTATGAATAGGGGTGAATCATGCCCTCTTAGGCCTCGCGTGTGCTTGGTGAGGGATGAATATTTGACTGGAAGACTGGGGGAAAAGAAAACCCGGGTTTGCTGTAGCAGAACACGCAGCAGAGCTCAGTGCCTTCAAGTGTTGACAAAAGCGCCATAAGTCTCCAACCAAACCTGTCATAGGAGCTAAAGGGAAAGTATTTACAACAGAGGAAAGTGACAGCGGAGGGCACCCTGTCTCCAAACACACCCCGAAGGATTGACCTTTTTCCTTTTTTTATTTTCTTTTTTCCCTTTTTCTTTTCTTTTTTTTTACCGTAAAAGTGATAAATGACATCTGGATCAGAACGAAAATAGAGACGAATAGGCATTCCCACCTACCTTCTGGAAAAACCACTCTCATTTTTAAATAGCTGGTTGTGAGTCTGATTATGGATGCTTTGTCCAGCTGAGAGGTGATAGCAGAGGGCAGGGGTAGTAATTTAGCCAGTTCATAAAATTCACTGTTTTCTTTCTCCCGTCTAGTCCGGGCAGCATTTTTGGACTTCTCTTTCATCGTGTTTTTTTCCCGCTTCCTTGCTACAATTTAAACTCCAGAGATTCATCCAAAGGTGGAAGGGAAACTCATCTGCAATTCATCTCTCCGGAGCATCAGGCTGTGATTCTGAGCGCGGCCATTACTCAGAAAAACCGTTCTGTTGTGTAAATGCAAACAAGCATTGAAGAGTAGAGATGTTCTTAAAAAAAAAAAAAAAGAAAAAGCTAGAAGATTGAGGCACCAGACAGCAACCAAACGATGTATTTCTGGCCTTTTTTCCTACTCATGGCGGGCAGCATAGGTCCTCGGAAGAGGCTCATAGTAATCCCGTTTTTTCCCGTGATCCGTTGTCAATCCGAGGGCCGAAACGCACGGCCGCGGGCTGCCTCCCAGGGCGCTGGGCGACTTCCCCGGAGCCTCTGTCTGTGAAGACAAGAGCAGTCCTGGAGTGAGAGAGCCGGTACACGGCGCCGCAGCGGAGCCGCGAGAAATAATAATCAACAACCAGCCGCCGGCGGGTGTAGTATTTTCTCCCACCAGAGGGGAAAGAAAAAAAACCAGTGTATTTTCCCATCTAGCGCGCCCGTGGAGAAGCCTGCCCCGCACTCTCCTCCCACAGCCCTCTCACTTCCCAGCCCAGGTGTGCACTGCATGGCCGGAAGGAAAGCGCAGCAGAGAGCAGTCCCCGGCTCCCGGCGTTAGCGGGTTTGGGGCTGCCGGGGCTGCGCCGGCCCCTTCGCGCTCCCGCGGGCCGGCACCGCGGCGGCGGCCAGACCTCCCCGCCTTCCGCGCTGCCAGACCCTCAGTGAAGGACACATTTCCAATCACGGAGTATTTCTGCTTGTTTTCCCTTTTCTTTTTTCTTTTTTTTTCCCCTTTTTTTCTTTCTTTCTTTCTTTTGAATTTCTCTTCTTCTCGGCTAATGTCCTCATTCCTCAGCTGGGATCGGGGGTGTCTACCTCAGCTGCACCCCAGCCAGGGGAGGCACGCTTTGCCCAGCCCTGCCCCGAGCCGGAATCCACCCAAACATCACATTTTTCCAAGCAAATTATCTTTTTTTTTTTTTTTTTCTCCTGCTCATTTTTCACCGTGGGGAAGCGACCCACAGCCTAGCACCGCACATCACTGCGGTTCTTCGTGAGGCTGGCAGATTGTGGTGGGTTGTGATCTTCTTTTCACCTACCTTGAATCCCTGAGCCCGGCAGCCTGCAGAGAGCTCTCCCGGGGTGAGGAGCCCAACTCTTTAATTGGCTCATTAATGGCACGGGGAAAAGTTTGCGCCTGTCACTGCTCCTCGCACCGATGGGCAGACAGACATTGCCGCCTCCCCATCCCCTTTATCGGCTCCCAGGCTCTCCGTCTCACATAACGAGGGGTGGGGTGGGGTAGGGTGGGGTGGGGGGACGAGGTTGGTATTAATGAAGAATCCCTAATTTGCGGCTGAGAAATGCCTAATAACTTCTTGATGGCTAAAAGCCTTTTAGCACAACTTCATTTCTCTCCAACTCCCCCCTTGGCCCCCCTCCCTCCCACCCGGCCGAGCCCGCCCTTAACGCCACTCACGGACCCGCCTCGCGTCCCGTTGGCCGCCGCCACCCTGGGCCGGCCTCCCACTGGCGGAGGGGGCGGTGGCGTCAGGCGGACACATTCCCACCTCTCTCCCGCCTCCCCTCTTTCCCTGTGTCCGCCCTCTGACCTGGCGGCGCCGCCGGGGGGAGTGGGGACACACAGACCCCCACGGGCACGCACAGGCACACACACGCATCTTCTCCCCGCTACCCATTGGGGGATTTTTGGCGTTGGGGTGGGTACATTTTGGCCATCGCCTCTCCGCAGGGCAGCGGGGGTGAGCGGCCGAGGTCCCGCAGGACTGCGGTTGGTGAGGATCGCCCACACACCCACGCACATTTTCCCATCCCAAAGCCCACCGAGCAGGTGGTCGCGCTTGGGAGAAATAAGCTGCGGTCACGTCCCCTGCTGCCCCCCTCCCTGACACTCCCAACTTTAACCATGTACGGTTTTCCCCTGGGCTGATGCGCTGCGGGACAGCGTCAATGGGGTCCCCGGCGGAGGGGAGAAGGATGGAGAAAGATTTTAATTAATTTTCTTGATACACCCTGGAAAAAAGCCCAAACCAAACCAAAACAATAGACAATCCCACGAACAGGGAAGAGGGAAAAAAAAAAAAAAAGGAAAGGGAGAAACTCAAACCCAAATCTTCCTACATTAGGAGACAGAGCTGCTTGAAAACTGCCCACAAAGTGTACGTGGGGTCTTATTTTTCCCGGGGAGCGGGACTACTCCTAATCTCGTGTGTCCCCTGGGGAAAATAACCCCAATAACATGACGCTGCTCCTTAAACTGCTGGCTCCTGAACAGAGTAGATAGAGCAGAGAGAGAGTGCCTGGAGTGATGGGAGAAGGGTTGTAGAGTCATTTCAAAATCATAGCACACTCTCAAAACCCTGCCATAATTGCCAAACCAGTCGGTGAGAGACTTCGGCTAAAATAACTGTTTAAAATGAGATTGCACTGGCAGGCAACAGACAGAGTATTTCGAGGAAAAAAAAAACGGTCTCAGTTTTCTAAAGAAAATCATGAACAAAAAAAAATTAAAAATTAGCCCTTGAAGCATCGAATCCCTTTTGCTCCTTGGCCGGCTCTAGTTCGAAACACAGGGTTGCAGTGCAGACCGTCTGTTCGCTGCTTATCACCTTAAATCTCCCCTCGGTTAAAAGCTTTCCCTGAGTTCATTTGGGTAAATAAAGGAAAGACGGAAAGAGAGGCATTCAACAACTCCTCTGGGTGTCCAGGCGTCTACAAGCATCAGAGAAATGTATCCACGTAATCTCAAATGTTCTTTTGATTGTCTTGTTTACCGAAGCAACTCGTCGTTAAACAAACACGAACGCAAGGCATTTAGTGAAGGTAAGGGTAAAAAAAAAAAGAAAAAAAAAAAAAAGGAAAAGAGCACGCTCTTCCCCACACCCTGTCATGTTGTAAAGCGATCGCTGCTGCGGGGGAAGGTGATACTGATTTTACAAAAATCCTACAGCCCTCAGGTGTAACGTGGCTTTGGGGGACAAGAAAAGGATTTTTAAAAAAATCTTCCTTCTGGTTTTCATTTGAGGGAATTCGCTTCCTAAACGGCACTGACGTCTCCAGGAGGGTATTTAGACATATGGGCAACAACTGGACTAACACTGTCAGGTACCTCACGACTTATTTGTCAACAAGAGCCAGAGAGAATGTCTTCTATAACACCCTGGGAAAAATAAATAAATCAGTAGGATACACTTCTGCTAATTGATACCAGGGAACGTGAGCATCCACCTTACCAACCCCACACAGCCCCATGGAAGCCCGTAGCTCACCGAGGGTTCTTTCCCAGTGTACCGGGACTCGGTTCCTTCCCTCCAGCCCGGGTGGGTGACAGAGACCGCTCCGGTTCTCCCCGTGGCCGGGGCCCGAGGGCTCGGGCTCGACGAGCCCCTATGTAGATTTTGAATGTGTAAATGCTACGGTAGATAAAGTACAAGATGTGAAAGGACTAGCGGCTGAAGGGCAGTCACTCAGCTCTGGAAGTTACAGCAATCGTGGGCAAAGTCAGCTCTCCGCAAAGCCACCAGCGCGGGGTCAGTACACGGGGGGTATTTCCCAGCAGATTTCAAGAGGCAGTTCCCGAATGATGGGAGAATTTGGCCGTTTCAGAGATATTAACCTTGTTTTCCTTCATCAAAAACAAGTGACTACTGGAAGCGAAGATCAGACTTGGCACTGCCCCGTTCCAGGTGTACGGGCAAAGGCAGCCCGCAGTAGCTAAATTCGTGGTTTTCGTATCAGCAGAGAGCCCGCTCTCACCGACCCCGGTGAAGCCCGTCTATCCTGAAAGAAGGGTGCATGGTGCTGCTGAACAAATGAAGCGGAGGCAGCCCTGCGGGATGCCCGCTCCCGGCGCACAAGCCGTGGGAGCGGAGCTGAGGGCAGCGAGCGCGCCGGCGGCGCGGACACCTGCGGGCCGAGGGGCCGGACCCGGGGGCGCACGGCAGCTCCGGCCGCTCCAGGCGGGAGAGAGCCACTCCGGCCGCCTGAAGCTGTGGAGCTGTGCTGGGCTGTGCTCGGTTCACATGCAGTTATTCTCGGGCGAGAGTCTCCTGAAAAAAGAGATAATACTGGAAAATTGAATAAACAGGTACTGCAGTGCAATTTGATTTCAAAAGGCGCATAATAAAATGGTGTATCTGAAGAAAGGCTGAGCGAAAACAAAGGGTTTCAGAGACAGTTTTCCAACTATAGTAGAAAACTTGTGTAGGCAGACACAATATGCAGCGCGTATTGCAGCATGTGTGCGTGAGCGTGTGTATGTGTGTGCAGAGGGGGAGGGGGAAAAACTGTACAAATCAAAGCAAGGGAAAAAAAAAAAAAAAAGAAAAACCCTACCGGACCATCTCCCTATAGGACAGATCGGGTCCAGTTTCTTCTTCAGCATATTCGGGCATACTCTGATGTATTTATTAGATTATGAATTCGGACGGGTTCATTAATCTCCCTTAAAGAATAAGGTGGCCATTTCTTATGCAGAGAGAAAAATCTCTTCGAATGTAAGCTGTCACTTACACACCGTTTTCGTTGGTGAATTAACGATGCGGGTCGCTCTCCCAATTTCTTAAAAAAAAACAACAACAAACAAACAAAAAAACCCCAACCAAACCAAACCAAACAAATGAAAATTCGGCCTGGTATTAGTAACGGGCAGATTTCCACACGCCAAGCCTCCCTCATTTTTGCCCCGGCGAGAAGCGGGATCCCACCTCGCAAGGAGCCTCACGGCCGAAGGGAGCGCCCCGCCGTGCATCGCCTCTGCCTGAGATGCGACTCAGCCCGGGGGTGCCTGAGGGAGTGCGGGCGCTTGGAGACCGAGACTGCTTTTTCAGAACCCAGTAACTTCAGATACACGCACTTGGGTACCCTGGTGAATTGGAGTGTGATGTGAATTTTCATCCATGCCCTCATCAAGGCTTTATTGACATAAATATACACGGTAAATGCTCTTTGAGACCATTCAGAAGTAATTAATACGTTTTAACTGATCTAGATCTTAACCTTCAAGACTCAAGCCATGCTCTAGGTACTTTATTCCTGCTCTTTTGCTAATGTTATTAGGATGTTCAGGGCAGCAGGACAAGGAGAAGGCAGATTCTCCAACACAGGAAATAGTTAACAGACCCTTGGATACCAGTTCTCAGATATAAGCGTTTCTGGATGCATTTCTTAAAAATAATTACGGAAACATTGCAAAATTTGAGTAATTGACCACTAATATGATTGTTAGTTATTTTAGGCAACTCCTTCAAACAATTTTTGGCGATATATCCGTGTTAAAAGATACTTTGCAGGCAGGAGAGACACTTCTCTTGACTACGCACTCCTTTCAATTTTATTGTTTTTGGCATAAATGTAACGAGATGATTTATATTCATTTTTCCAGGGGAGGCAGAGGTCAGTACCTTTTAGCCCTTATCTTATTGAACACACTCTTGGTAATGATTGGAAGTCAAGCTATCTTACTGTGGCACGGAGCAGCGAATGAAAACATAAACTAAATATAAAGAAACGCTAAAAATATCTACTTCATGGCTAGTAACATTTATCCCAAGGGACATTTTTTCTTATCTTCTGCATTTCCAAAGGAGCCTGGTACACTGAACGCCCGAACCGAGCTGAAATGCCCTTGTCAGGGATGAGAGGTTCGGTAACAACCCGGGACTGGAACTCCGATGAAATCACAAACTTCAGAAAGTGCTTCCTGCCCTCCCTGCGCCTTCACAGACATCCCGCCTAGCTCTGATAGTGCTTTCTGCTGCACCGGTGTGCCCTCTTTTCCTCCTGCTCCGGGACGGTACCGGCGCTCCGGGCGGTCCCGGCCCCTCCTCACCTGCTCCGGACTCCCCACGGCCGGAGGCGGAGCCGAGACCCGCACCGCGCTCCCTCACAGCGCCCCTCGGGGCCTGCCGCACCCTGCCGGCGCCGCCTGGAGCCCACCCCCACGCAGGGCTCGCTTCCCCTGAGATCCCTCTCCCCTTCAGGTCCCCACGGCGCTATTCCTCTCCCTCTTCCTGGAGGAGGCAGGGGCCC
>WBNP01002340.1:0-25001 GCA_013401095.1 Passerina amoena
TATTAGCAAATACTTGCAGTATACAATTATTTTTCAGGTTAAAAAGTAAAAACAGAAATATTACTAACTATGAATATCAGTTTGTGATACAAGATTAGAATTATAGGATTTACTGCTTTGTCATTCTGGCAGCATTCCTGACTCCTTCAAGTTTCTGTGCCACTCCTAGCCAGGAGTGGTTAACTCACAGCATAACCTGTTAGCAGCGCCTACTATCAGTACCCAGCGTTGCCTGTGTTAACTGTGGAACACCTGGTAATGAGCAGATGAGCTGACCTGCAAGATTTGCTGGGGATTTAATTAGTGTTTATTTAATTTTATTTTTATATTTATTCAACCAGCTGTGTGGCCACATCCATTTTCTTTATTAGTGAGATGATTTTTAACCTGTGGTCGCTAACTATACACTGCAGCCCAGCTTTTACCAGGCTAGTGGTTCCTTGCTCTTCTCACTGTGCTTATAATTAATATTGGTCTAAAGTATGATGTGAGTCAAGCAGAATTTGAATATAAAGATGAGAATCTGTATTCTGCAAGCTAGTCAGATTTGAGAGTGAGAACGTGCTGTTGGGTTTCTCACTCGGTATCTAAGCGTGTAAGGATTTTGTCCTGTGGCAGCAGTGTGGAGAATCACTTTTATATGGGTTGCAAGTATATTACTTGTGAGATACTTCTTTCTTCTTTTTTTATTTTTTTTTCTTTTCTGAAGAAAAAATGTATGTACAGGGATTATACTGCAATCTGCAGGAGATGCAGAACTTTACGCAGTTCTGCATCTCCTGCACATGACACCATAATTTGCCAGATTATGCAGATTATGCTTCAATCAGCATAAATTGCAGATTACCAATTATGTAAAAAGCCAAACCCAGGAGAATCTGTTGGTCCAAAAACTTGATCTGAAGGAAGATAATTTTCAGCCAGCAGCAGGAGTTTTTGGGAAGGGGCTTCCAGCTGGGAGCTAATTAGATGCTGCTGAGTTTGCAAGGGCCTCAAGGTGGCAAGTGCCACACATCTCATGTCACCAGCACACTCCAGCAGTCCCATCACATGCTCCTGCTCCTCAAAGGGCTCTCTCACATCTGTTTGAGCTGTGGGAATGCTAAAGGCATTTTCCTTCAGCTGTGCTTTTCAGTTTCAAGTATCAGGTGTGGGGCCTGTTACACTCTCTGCTGCTGCCTCCCATTTTGTTGCTTCCCCTGCTGGGTTATGATGGCTTGGAAAGAAGTGCTCAGTGGGAGAAGACAGCATTGCTGCAGGGATTTTGTTTGTCAGGGCGTGGGAGCTGCCCAAGTGATGCTCATGAGGGGAGCAATACCTGCAATATCCAGCAATACCTGCAATATCCAGCTGTGCCTGTGCTGTTGGATCCTGGGGCACCTGCAAGCTCAAACATGATTTATGCTGGGTGCCCACACTGCCAATTCTAAGATGTCAGCAGCTTGTAGCTTGTGATGTCAAGGCATCCTGGAATGAGCCTGGCCTGGGGTCTCTGCTGAACACTGGGGAGCCCAAAATTGCAAAGGGGGATCACAACACACCTGGCCACAGGTACAGTGGTGACCTGATTCTTAATCAAGTCCTTATGACTGGTGGGGAGTGCTTGAGGTAGCACTGCCCCAGCCCTTCCTCTTGATCTCCATGAAAGCTCAGTTGAAGCCAGAAACTGGGTCTTGTCTGTTCCTGAGCAGCCCAAAAGGAAAGGCAGTTTGGATGTAATTTCAAAATGCATTTTGGGAGAATCTTACAAAGGTTATTGCTTTGAAAGAGGAGGGCTAAGAAGGCACAGCTAAATAATAGAAGCTAAAATTAAAGAAGGAAAAAAAAAAGAAAAAGAATTTGAGACACACGTTAACAGAACTGTGTGGTTTTAGTTTAGAAGTTAATATGGGACAAAGTGAGAACCCCAGCCAAGCTGCCCTCAGGCTGCAGACAGCACTTGCTTAGTCTCAACTTGGAGTTGCAGTAGGCACTAGAGATATAAGGCTGGTTTAGTCTTCAAGCCTAACTGCATATTTAAAAGTCTGACCTAACTTTGAAAATGTAACTCCCTATAACCAGTAGTATTTTACATACGAATAACAACTGCAAACAGTTCAAGTAAAAGGTTTGAAGTAGCTTTCTTCATTACTGTAACAACTCTGAAGATAGTCCAATGGTATTAATCATAAAAATTATTCCAGATCCTTCTTGTCAAATATCTTGGAATAGTCGTCATGCATTTTGTAATTCCTGATTGGCCAGCTCTAGCTGGTTTGGTGGCCCAGCTTTTCAGCAGTATTGAGAGGGAGCAGCTCTGTGCAAACATCCGTGGCCATCATAACCATTCAGTTTACAGCCAGCCAGTGCCTGTGAAAACTGCAGATTAAAGACAATCTGTTCTTGCATAGCTGGAACAGCAGGAATTGACTCCATAGGCGGTTGAGCAGCTCTGAGCAATACTAAACTCTAATGAATTTGTTTTGCTGAAAAGAGGTGAAGGCTCAGAGCTACATCTACACAGGACATGCATGGAGCAGAAACTTGTGGGAATACCATGAATTGCCCAGAGACACAGTGGGATTAGTGTGTGTTTGCTTCTTTAGTACTGGCCCTTTATCATACAAAAACAGCTATTATTTGAGCTGCTTTGGGAATACACTGTATGCATTTTCCATAAGTTTTTTCTGTGAATTGGCTTTTGTGAAGTCCAGATTTTTTTTTTACTAAACCCTTTTGAAGATGAAATAATTTACAAGTGTCCTTCTTTTTCTTGCCTTGCACAACTAGCTTTAATTTTGGGGCTTTTCCTGGTGGGGATATTACACTTTACAAGATTATTTATGCAATATTATTTTCTCCATTCTGTATGACAATATTATTTTCTTTATTTCTGTATGAGAGAAAATAGCACTGTAGTTTTTAAAAGCGATACATTTGAACTTTCTGTATACTTCATGTTCAACTTGACATTTTCTTTAATGATTTTAAATGTAAGCAATAGCTAAAATGTAGTTTTATTTAGTTGTTGGGGTTTTGATTTTTTTCTCCCTATTTTGAGGGGTTGGGGTTTGGTTGTTTGGGCAAGTATTTTTCCAGCTCTATGAACTAAATGTAAAAAGAAAATAAAAATCGAATTCCTTTGGAAAGTCATTGCGGCCTCACTGGTAGGAGAAGCTGGGGACAACAGCTCTATTCCCACCTCTTGTAGGCAGCAGTGGGAAAAGAGGCTTCCAAAACTTAACAGTGTCCACTATATTTCAGGTGAAAAGGAATAAATGCATTCCCTAAAAGGAGCCCTTTGCTTAAAAAAAGAAAAAAGAAAAAAGAAAGGATGTACTTTGAGAATCTTGTAACAGCTAAAATTAAAATTACCAGGATGAGGTTCTGTCTTGTTATATGATTTCTAGCAGCTTTATAACAAGCCTCTTAGAAACTGTACATGAAAAAGACCCAGGGTCTACAAGTTAATTAAACTTTGCTTTAGATTCTAACTTAACAGAGAAATAAGCTGCTAGATTTTTCCTAATTAAACATAATTTTCAAATTTTACTTATGCAAACCACATTATCATATGTAAGCAGCTGAGACTCTTTCCTTAACTCAAAATATTAAAAGTTGAAGTATAGAAATGTTTTAACTTAGTAAGATTAAATCCCAATCCAGTCATAGATTTATGTTAATAATTAAGAAATTCCAGGCATTTAATATTATTAGAAGTTGGATGCAGCAAATGCTTTGGTATTTTAAGAATATTTAGAAGATAAGTGACTATGTTATTCTTCCATAAATATTTTAACGTGACATCATGTTTTTTTCCCCCTAATACTATAATTTTCTACATGAGAGAAAATAATTTGTGAGGCTTTATATGTATATAAGTATTTGTGAGGATGTAAATGCATATGATGCTAGTTTTATCAGTCTGATTCAACTTATTTAACACTTGTGCTGTTACATAGCTATGGCCATTAGAAAGTCTAACCAGCATTTTTTTTTCTGCTGGGATTTGTTCCACTTAATTATTTTGTACTTCAGTGCAGAGAAAAAGGTGTCTCCCTAAAGCAGACATTGCAAATAGATTATGGGGCTGTAATGTAAAACCTCTTTATAGCCAGATTTCATTCAGTACTAATCAAAAAGAGATTGTGTGAAAAAGAGTGTTTTTAATGCCCTATATCCACTGGACTTAATTTCATTCTAATTTTGGTGCAAATGGTAAGTTGTTGGCTTTTTTCCCATTGGAAAAAAAACAGGTGCAAATGAACAGAGAGAAATCAGCTGCCAGTAAAACTGGTATTTCGAAGAAGACAAAAACCCAATATGTTGAGTAGATCATCATGAGAATTCAGAGCTCTCCATTAGGCAGCTTCCACTAATCTTCACCATTTAAAAATCTCTGTGCAGAAGTTCAGCAGAAAGTAGATATTAGTGCCTTTACTGGGCAGCTGTATCATTGCACTCCTGACCTCAGGCTAGGGAAGTAATCGGAGGAAGGACACAAAACCTGCACAAAACTTCGGTTCAAAATGAATGCCTCAAAAGTTTTTTTCCCTTAGAAGTGTGGCCTCAGCACATCTTTGCATATCCCACCTTTTAGCAGAGCAATCTCAGTGAGCTCCCATCGTTAAGAGCTCCAGAGCCCGTGGTTTGAGCCCTGCTGTCAGTGGGTAGTGCCTGCAGGGAGCTGAGCACAAGGACAGCGTGCTCACCACCTGCATTGCTGAGCAGATGGGCTCCTTTATTTCCTCCCAGTTGGCACCAAGTGTTCTTGCAGCTCTGGGTAAGGCAGTGTTCACTTTCAAGCTTGGAAATTCCTGGAATAACCCCCAGTTCTAGAGGAGGAAAGCAAGATCCACAGTCAGTAATACCTGAGATGGGTGGCTGTGGCAACCAACCCTTATCTTGCTAAAATGAGCACTGAAATAAACCGCTGGATGGATGTGTTGCAGCTGGAGATATAGTGAGCTGTAGTAATTTGGGTAGGTGGTGAACTGTGGGGCTTTTCAGTTCATCTCCACACATGGTAGGTAATTACTTCATTCCCAATCTTTGTTCAGATAGCCACTGAGGGAATCGATAGTGAGCCTAGCCCCCAGGTGAAGTGTGTTCACCTTTAAAACATATTTTAAGTGTAGCAGCTGCAAAGTGCTTTAGTGCACAATAACATTTTCCCTGGGTGTCAAAATCAAGTGACTGAAAAGCAGGATAGGCATTGCCAAGGACAAAGGTAACATTATATTACTTAGATTTGTGGCATGTTGCCATTATTTCATTTGCAGCATTAAGAGGAGTAGAGATATAGCTCTGCATATTTAAATGCAGAACACGTTAAAATGCAGGCTAAAGAGAGCTACTCTCTGCTTATTAAATGTAACTGGGTTTTTGAAACATATTTATTGTGAAATGTGTGAGAACATTATTCAAAAGTACCCATTTGCATGGCATGGGTAATTAACAATGATTATCTTCCTAGTGGTCAGCTGAAATATAGCTGACATAAAAAAGAAATTTCACACATATTTAAATTAAAAATTAATTAAAACACATTTTGAAAGTGACCCAATTTGACATACAGTTATATCTGTCAACAAACACCAAGATTTGCCTAAGTTATCTAGCCTTAAGGAGATATTAGCTGTTCAATAATGCTTCATTTAATTACAATAACTAAAGATCCCAAACCCTATGTTGTCATACTAGGAAAACACAGTTCAGCTGACCAAAAAAAGCAGCTTGGAGACCTTCATGATATAACCTAATTTTGTTCCATTTGAGAAAGGGCCTCAGCAGTTTAAAAAAAAAACAAGAAACCACTCATAGAACAAACCTTACTGCATGACTCAGGAGTTTTTGTGAGACCTTAATTCTCATTGTTTCACATAAATTCTGGCTCCTCTTGTGCCTGGACAGCAGTGCTTGGTATCAACAGAAGGGAGATGCAGTTTTGTTCCCCTGGTAGGTCTTGCTGCTCCATGTTTCCAATGTCCAAGCAAATTGCTTCGTTTGGGTAACCTCAGGATTTTTGCCACTTCATCCTCTAAGGGCTTGGGATCTGTCACGTGGCTGAGATCTCCCCTCATGTGTCTGATCCAAGTCTGATGGTTTCTCCAGAATCCGTGACCACAGGGAAATAGGAATTGACTTAGAGACTGCCTTGGCCTTTACCCAGGGACATGGATAGAGTGGTTGCTGCGACTCTGATGGGATATCAGTTAATTGCTCAAAGTCTACTGAATATGAATTGGAGTTGTCAGACTGTTTCTTAGTGAGTGAAATTTTAAGCAGAATGTATTTTCTTTCATATTTTAGCACATTATAAGTCAGGGTAGTTCAGTAATGATGTGTAGAAATGCTCAATTCTAAAAGATCTAAAACCAAAACTGATTTAGTGAACTATCCATTTTCCCAGCTCTGATTAAGGGAACACATCCAATTACATAAGTATATTATTAATGTTCATCTGTAGTGTAGTAGAATTAAAATTGCAATGTCTCCCAATCACAGTCTAAACCACGCAGTAATCAAGCATGAATTTAGCAAGTTCATTTTTCCATTATGCTGTTTTCAACACAAAGTTACCATATTAGCATACGGTACCATAACATTGCAGTTCAAGCTAGAAGAAAGAAATTCTTTACTGTGAGGGTGGTGAAACACTGGCACAGAGAGGCTGTGGATGCCCCATCCCTGGAAAAATTCAAAGGCAGGCTGGGCTGGGCTTTGAGCAACCTGATCCTGCTGAGGATGTCCCTGCTCATTGCAGGGGGGTGGGACTATGGATCTCGCCTTTGAGATGCCATGGGTCCTGCTTGGGACTGCCCTTATCTTTAATCAGTTTTGAAATGGAAGGTAGCAGAATGTGATTGAAAACCCCTAAACAGTAATATTTGCTGGAATGAAGAGTAGAAGCAGCAGATTTAAAAGGCTTGCTAGTTTAAACTTGTAATGCTTTCAGTTGTCACTCCCTCTTGACTCTTGCCCCAGTAGGCCATATCTAAACATGACTAATGCCACTGTACTGAGTTGAAAACTACAGCACAGTGTCCAGGAGCCTAACTCTGCTGAATTCAAGTTATTTATTTTAAGTATGTGCTGCTGTATTTAAGCATCAAATTAGAGAGGAGAAAGAAAAGTGAGTTTGCTTGGTCAGTTGTTTTTTTTTTCTCTGCCTCTGTGTGTCAAAGAAAATTTCTTTATAAAATGATGCACAGAAAATAGCAAAAATGCTTAAAGGTTTATCTTCGGAAAAAAACAAAGTGTCCTTTGCACTGTGCCAAGGTTTAAAAGCAATTATTTCTCATTATATAACTCCCTTTTCCCCCTTGTGTTCTTAACTCAGTCAACCTTCTTTTTTTTACTTCAGTCATCTAGTTAAAAATAGGCAAAACTGTGCAAATAATCCATCCTCTGTCTGTCATTCATGCTTTTATGATATGTATTCCACTGGTAATTTTACCTACTGTAAAATTTTTTGGGTTTAGCTAAGATTAACTACACTTCAAAATACTTTCAATGTTAATAATACAGATTGTCCTTGCATAAGCAATCTGCTCATTTGTGAGGGTTTTATTTTTTTGCAATTTTGTGATAATCTAGGTCTGTTTTTCTCTGACTCACTGATCTGCACTTGCATTATGCCACCACTGAGGAGTATTTTCCTTAGCAGCAACCATGCACAAAGGAGAGGTATGCTCACAATTCAGAAGATATGAGGCAAGGAACATTACCCTCAAATAGAATCTTTGGCTAAAATCCAGTATACAGCTAAGCCAGAAATGCTTTATTTAAAAGAAAAAACCTACAAAAAAAACCAAAACCAAAAAAACCAAAAACCAAAACAAACAAAACCACACAAAAACCCCCCAAAACCTACACATTTAAAGAATGATGCTTTTTATTTAATAGACTAAATTCACTCTACTAGGACAAAAAAATGAAGAAAAGTAAAATCTGTGGTTTTACTTCTACATTGTGCTACTAGACCATGACTGTTCCCTTGGAGTTTATTCTCTATGTCACTTGCTAATTTTGTTTTTAAAAAGCCCAAATACAAGCAGGTACTAAACCATTAAATACTTAGTGAAGACATGCCAGATTGCATAACTAATAGCAATGTAAATTGAAAATAATAAGTTAGGGAATATAATTTTGTATTTTAAACCTTTGCAAAGGCAGACTTTGACTTACTAAACACTAATGGACTCATATATTGTTCAGTACTTTTACAACCATGAATATGCATCATGAACTACAGATCTTATTGGAAAAAAAAGTAGCTAGATGTTAACACTTCTGTATGTAAAAAGTTTGTTTGGTTTATTTTTTACCTTATCATCAAACCCACAGCAATGTCCCATATTTTCATAGAATAAGGTGAAATAATTCAAGCAACACATTAACTGTCTGGAGTTTCTCACACTGTTTTCTGAAATTAACTTTTTAAGGTGTTAAAGTTGCTGTTTGGGTTGGTTTGCTTTCACAGGAGGCAGGCAGGACTGTCCTGCTGCTCCTGAGATGTAATGACATTTGTTCCCCATTCTGACTGTGAGCCCAAGCGATTTTTCCTGTGGGAAAAGTGGGATCTCCTCCCATTCCGCAGTCACTGGAGCTGTTTGAGCCCCCTCTAGGACCTGTAACTCTGAACACATCATGCCTTATCCAATCTTTTTCTTACTAATCCTTCTCTGTCAGGTGGCTGTAGTAGTCATGCTGTACTTGGAGATACTGTGTTCAGGGCTGGAGATGCTCACTGAATTATGGACTGGGAGTCCAAGCTCCTGCAGGAAAGCCATGAGCCCAAAATAGCCAAATTGACCTTTTTATTGAACATCAGCTGCTACTAAGAATTAAATTGTAGAGGGGAAAAAAGGTGGGAGAAGCAGTGTAAATGGGTGCTCCCCATTTGCTCCATCAGTAACCAAGAATTCTTGCATTTATTGCAAGAGGAAGTGGAATTTAGCAGCTGGAAATAGGCACCCATATGAGCGGGAGTGAAAAGTACGACGTGGTTGTCATTGCTTGTTATTGTGAGGTAATGGTGATATAGAAGATGGCTAGGTGGGATCTTGGGGTTAGTTTTTATTTCTTCAGAGGAAATTTTGATAAATAGGAAAAGTCCAGAAAGCCTAAGAGTTTAGGGAGTTTTTTACATCTTTCAAGAAGGTCCCAAAACTTTTCATTAGGTTCTGTCGTTTCTTCAGAAATATTTGTTTGCTTGAAATTACTTTTATGCCACTGATGCAAATTAAAGAGAATAAATTTTTAATAAGTTTCTATGAAATTAATGTAACACTGAGAATCATGTGGCTCAGCTTCTCAGCAGGTCTGAAAAATGCTTCTCTGACTTCAAGGAATAGGATCCAATATAATTTATATCAGTAAAAATAGGCAGATTTATGCCATTCAAAAAACCCTGTGATCCTGAAATAGAGATCAAATAGGTGTATGATATATAGCTGATACCTGGAGCAATGTAAATTCCCAGTACAAGGCTGTGACAGGGGATTGTTTTAGCTTTCTTAGTAAACTGTTGAGGTTTTTTTGAAGATGCTATTAGCACTTCTAAGAGTTTCTGAGGAAACAAGTGACCATAGGTAATGTTTGGGTTTTTACCCCTTATCTCAGAGGTTATCAAGAAAGGCTAATGTCTAAATTCAGCCATGATTAATGAATAAAAAATTATAAAGGGGGTAGTAGGATCAGCCACAACAAAGACAATAGTTAAGGTATTGTCTTAATTTCATAGATCTGAATTCCTGAAGAATTTATAAATTCAGGCAAGATAGTCTATCAATTTCTCTTCAGTTTATTTTGGTACAGAATTTTGCATGTGTTCTCAAAGTTTCCTAGTATTATCTGGAAATGTGGTAAATTTTCAAGCTCTGTTTAACAATGAAATGATGATTTTTATTAATTATTCCAGAAAACAAGAACCCCAATCCTCAAGTGCAGGAATTACTTGAGGATTGAGAATTATTAAATTCTTTACTCTTATTTTTGTGTTTTTCATTGCAGGATTACTATTTATTTGAGCTGCGTAAAGAAAATTTTATAAAACTTGCATTTGTAGATAGTCATAAACGTTTATTTGAACACTGATGTGTGGGCTTTGTTATAGGGATACCAAAACCTTAATTCACCCATTTCTTCAATGCTGATGGATGCACACAAAACCTGACTGATCAGACTGAAATACTGGAACTGTAGGGAAACACAGTTTATCCACTTGAGTGTATATTGGGTAGTTTTGTTGCTGTAAATCCCTTTGTCCCATGGGATTACTCTAATATAAATGGAATAATCTTTCCTCCTTGAATATGAAAACTGTAAAACCTGTCACCTAAATAGTCTGATAATATGATTTCCTGAAGAATTCATTGCAGAATAGCTGGAGAAATACATATATACACACATATACATATATATATGTATATATAATCTCCAAGTAAGGAACCTGTTTTTCAGGAAGATAAACCAGAGATTCTCCTGTGATGTTGTCTGTACAGAAATCACATGTTGGTTTAGGTTTGATAAAGCCTGTTCAGGGAGGAAGTTAGGTTGTTCAGTGCCTTTAAATGCCCTTTAGAAGTTAATTACTACGCTGAATACAAGCCTGTAGAAGTTATTGTTTTTTTATAATTTGACCCTTTTTCACAACTTCTTGCTCTAACCTCTGTCTCCCCTGCCCCCCAAAAAACAAAAAAAGGATGTTTTTTACCACCTTGAAGAGATTTGACAGGAGATTAAATGTCTACAGGAGAATTCAGTTTTTACGCACTTTATATAAATAAGGTAAGAATTAGGTAAGAAAGTGAGTTTTAAATATTCACTTTGGATTCTTTTTGGTAGATTTTTTTTTTTTTTTAAACATGGTTGTCTGCAAATTGCTGCTAAAATGCTGCATGGGAGAAGCTTATAGAGATGTAAAGGTAATAGAAAGCCTTAGGATAATTCGGATAAGTAGTCAAAGAGCTAGAAGACAGGCCTGTAGGAATCGGGAACTCAGGTGCTCAAAAAGCTGTTTATTATCCACTTTTCATTGTTTCAGCCCAAGAATAGGCTTCTCCAGCAGATGCTCGGTTGCTTCAGGGTTCCGTGGGGTCTGTGATGATGTCAGGCACATTTTAATGTTGTGCTGGGTTAAGTGTTCTGCTCGTGCAGCCCTCCTGCTGAGCAGCCCTTGTTCAGATGTGCTTCTAAAATTCTGGTGTGTTTTTAGCTGTGAAGAAAACCCACAGGTCTCAGGGGAGGCCACTGTGGGTTTTGTAACATTCTATTTCCTGGCTTTATGGACAGGCTTCATTCAGGCAATAATTCCAATTTGGTTTTTAAAAATAATTACTGAATTTCGCCTTTTTTTTTTTTTAATTAACATTCTGAATGTATCAGGGACTTGTATGTATTAAAAATGAAGATTTTTTTTTTTTTTTAATAGAGAAAGATATTTAGGTATTCCATTTGAGCTGCTCCAGGATAAAAACAAGTTAGTAGCTCAGACTTTTCCCTTTTCACTCTTCTTGCAAAGGCATCTGCAAGAATCTTAATGATAATCTCACCAATATCTATATCTGGCCTGTTCTTTCACGGGTGATAATTACTGAAGTAATGGAAAAGAAATAGTAGAAACAGATGAACAGGCATCAACTTGGATGGCACTGCTGGCAAAGTAGCAAGGCAATTTTCAGTATATGAAGAGAAAAGTGCATCTACTTAATGAGGGCCAGAACTATACAGAGCCAGTTAAGTGAAGATGAGCACAAAAGAAGAAGGTAATAGTGAATTTACAGAGATTCCCTGCATGTTTTCATGTTTTGGGGTTTGCTCCTTACTTTTTTTTTTTTTTTTTTTTTTTTCCCTGAGTACATCCTCCATTGCCCTTGGCAAGTCTAAACATGAATTTGCTGTGTAATGAATAAGGTTTCTGAGTGCCCGTGGTGTGCTGGAGGCTGTGTAGTCAGCCCAGTAAATGTGGGATCTGTTTGCAGGCATGTAAAGCAAAACACTGGGCATGGGAGACTCTAACCTGCTTTTAATGTTCTTCAGGCTTTGTGTGCATTTCCTGCCAAATGACTCTGAGATTTCTGTTCCAGCAGCCTGCACAACCAGGGACAGCCAACATATTCTGTGCGGAATAACTTGGAGAATTTCAGCTCCTGGTTGGTGACCTACTTAGACTTAAAATGCTACTTGGAGATGAATGTTCTTTCCTCACATGTACCTATGCTGTGAAGAGATACTCTTAAATTTAACTTTGCTAAATGTTATGCAAATTCAGTGCATTTTAACTTCCACAGTCTGGAATAGAAGTGCTACGCTTTACTTTAAACACACATTTTGCATAACAATATTAAGTTCCATATATTATCTTAAAATGCAAAATGTATAAATCTACATGGCTGCAAGAGCATAAGCAGAACATATTAATCTGTGAAAATGTAAGTCCCAGAAGCATGCAGCATCTGTATATTAATCAAGCCCACTGATAGCTTTGTTTCAGGAAAAAGAAGTTAACTTTAACTTTTTTTTATTTTGCTTTAATTTATGAAGAAAGAGGATATATTAAGCAATAATGCACTCCAAGAGAGAGCATTTAACACATGAAGAGGTTCACATTTTTATCCTACTAGGCTAAAAGAAAAGCCATAAAGTTTTCCAATTTATAATGCTGCAGCAGAGATAAACTCCAGAAATAATAATTTAGCTGTTTCTCTGTCAGTCAAAAAAAGCAGTTACAGTTCAGTAATCAGATCCTAGTTATTAATTTTTCCCTCTTAAAAAATGAAAACCTCAAAGTTTTCTTCACTGAGCAATTTCCATCAGTGCAAAGAAGGAATCAGGGGACAGGGAGAAATATTGACTGTGCACCATCTCCTTCTCATGGCTCTATTTAGAGTGGAATTGGGAAGTGGCTGGGCCAGAGGAGGCTCCTAAGTTGTGCTGAGAAAAGCAGCAAAGTTATTTTTTTATTAAAGCAAGAACTATTCTTTACCTCACCTTCATTCCCTTCCCTCCCCACTGCCTCCAAAGGCACCAGGATTTGCCAAAGAATGCAGTGGCTGCTGTCATAAATGTGGGAGTGAAGAGACTTGAGGTTGTTCAGCCTGAAAAAACTGGCCTTCCTGTGCCTAAAGGGATCCTGAAAAAGTGCTGGAGAGGAATTTTCACAAGGGCATGTAGTGATAGAACATGGTGAATGGCTTTAAACAGGAAGAGGGTTTTAGATTTAGATTAGATATTAGGAGGAAATTCTTTATTGTGATGATGGTGAGAGGCTGGCACAGGTTGCCCAGAGAGGTTGTGGATGCTCCATCCCTGGAAGTGCTCAAGGCCAGTATGGATGGGGCTTTGAGCAATCAGATCTAACTAAAGATGTTCCTATCCATGGCAAGGTGCCTGGAACTAAGTGATTTTTAGTCCAACCCAAACTATTTGATGAATATCATTAATGATTAATATTTTTACATGTTCAAGTTTTTTCGAAGGTATTTAAGCTTTTTGTTCACAGAAATGGTTCTCAGCAGTGTTTTCTGCATCTGCTGAAATCCATGGGACTTGCTTTAGCACCATTCCATTAAATGTAGACTTTTCACCTCTGTGCTTAAATGCATGTTTGGGTTCCTAAACACTTCTGAGAATATAATCTTGAATTACTTGTCTGCAGTAGCAGAAGAGCTTATGACAGACTGCCGTCATTTACCTGCACTCACAAACATAATCTGTTCCCTGCCCACCAGAACATCCTTTAAAATGCACCGAATAAATCACCTCTGCCTAAATAATTACATGTTCAGGTTGTAAACCATTAAGGTTCAATGATTTATTAGAAGCCTTTAGAATATGATGCTCAGGTTTGGTAAACATTCCCAGGCATATCAAGAAGCCATACTTCTGGCAGAGAAAGAAGGCAGAGAAATGATATTTCTGTGGTTTTATCTTTTTTCACCAGGTTCTGCAAAGTGTATATCCACATGAATAATCATGTCCTCTTCCTCACAAAATGTTTAGGCATGTTGTTTTCTCTAATTGAAGGAAACATAAAAAGACCAAAATTTTTTCTGCTGTTAATTTGCTAATAGTAGTGGGAAAAGGTGAAGTGATTGCACTCTGCTGTCTTAGGTAGAGTCACATGGTGCCATAAATAGTAAATGTTTCTCAAACCAAATGGCAAAAAACTCGTGTTAAAATCTTGTGGATTTTCCAGTTCACTGTACAGATTCTTCTCACAGAAAAATCATTTAGTCCCTACTGGCTTTTTAATGCTGTCATAAATGTTTTGACTATATTTAAACTTAATTTATGCCTTTCATGTGAAATACTATCTTATAAGAAGGAAAAGGGGAAAATGAAAACATGACTTTTTTTTAATACCATATTAATTAACTTTACTTTTCAGACTCTCTAGCACATTAGTAATATGACATAATTTAGTGTTAGTGTGTTTTGGCACCTCTTGACTGATTCTGGGGGCAAATTTTTGGTATGTATTTGTAGGAAATTAGCTCTTTTTATTTGTTGGTTGCAATGTGCATGCAACTTTGTTTTTTGACGTGCTCTCTTAATTATTCTTTATGTGATAAAGCACTTTTTGCCACACATCAGACTGAGCAACCTGGTTATTTCTTTCATGTGATAATAAGAATGTCATAAACCTTAAAAAAAGGGAAAGGAGAGCTCCTGTCTTCTCTGTGATCCCTCAGAAAAGTAATTTCTAGCAAGATTGATTGAAAGGACTGTTTGATAACACCTTTTTGGGTGTTCCTCCCACACTGCATCTGTTCTGGGTATCACTGCATATATCAGTATCCAGACCAGCACTTTGGCTAACCACATTTTTATTTTTATGGCTGATACTCCAAACTAATGTGGACCAATAAACTTGGACTGGTAAACTCTGACCTAAATGACTAGGAAATCAAATTTATACTCCCCTGCTTCCTGAGGATGACACAATAAATTAGAAACTGAACTAAACCTCTTTTGACTTTACTATCCAGACCAACTTAGCAAAATTTATAGATTTACAGTTCAAGTGAATTTCATGTAACTTGCTCAGGACCTTGTGCAAATTACAATGTATGCTTACCACCTACTACTTTCTGGTGTCCAATGCTTTTAAAAAATATTTCCTAAAAGATCAATTAAAGATTTCTCCAAAGGCTTAGGAAAATTCGAGTTTGAAGAGGTTGTCTTAGATATAATTTTCACATGTGGTGTTTAATTTCTAAGCCCCTGAGCCCCTGTACTTATGGAGAATAAGCATGGGCAAGCAATCTAAAAATCTAAAAACCTGCAAACAGTGGAGCAGCACAACAGTAATATGTTGTTTGTTCTATTTCTGTTTTGTTGTTGCAGGATATGAAGAAAGAAGGGAGAATACAGGAGAAGATATGGAATAATTTTTTTCCTACTCTTCAGACAGAGCCATGTGTTTAACAGGTATTAGTTTGGGCAACTTAATAAAGAGCCGGAACTTTTCCCCTGGACTGTCTGGCAGAGGAATGTGTTTAACTTAGGTTGTCAAGGTAACACCAGCAGCTTTTGCAGGCCCCCTGAGTGCTTTATTTTCCATTCTTTAATATTTGCTGGATATGGTGAGCAGAGTTGCACACCCCTCCAAATGTTTCCCAGGGCCAGCAGGTCATTGCTGCAATATACCCGTGAGACCCCTCCACTTTCTTGAGGTGATCTGTTGGAAGAAACATAATTTTTTAGTTTTTTTCCCAAGGATGACAAGTTTCAAAAGCCCTGTCTTAAACAACTTTTTAAAAATTTCCTTGGTGCTTGCACTGGGGGAGAAGAGAATTTTTGTGGCTTTAAATCTCTCTACCATAAGCAGAATTGTGCTGGACACAGAGCACAGAATTAGGGTCATGTTTTGAAATACTTCTTTGTAATGCAAGGGGCTCTGCATGGACCAAAGCTTTGCTGATAGAACCGTAGAAATAATTTCACAATTAATTTGTTTATAGTGCACTAATTCCATCTCTTGCTCTGCATGTTAAACAATATGTGTCCATAAATTAGTTGCAAAAACACACTGGCAAAATTATTATCTCCCTGGCCCAGTCTCTTTGCATTTTTCATCAGAAGGGTTGCAGTCCCCACATAGGATTTCACAGTATGGTGACTGTAGCTGCAGGAGCTCTGCAGGGCTCCATTTGTGAGAAGCCTCATGAATTGAATCCCATGGTTCTGCCTGCAGGGGGTGACTAGCAATGAGCCAGCCCCTGTATATTAAAATATACCGAAGAACATTTTCAAGGGCAACTGCCAAATGGTTTTCTTTCTTAACAATTAGCAGCTAACTTCTCCTGCTCCCTTCAAAGGCCTCTTATTTAACTGCATCACTTCACTTTGATTATTCCAACAGACTCAGCACTATCAGTGTGCTCCCATATCAGTTGTCTTTCCTCCAGAATCTTTTAGAGTGTTCCTTTCCACCCATACCCATTATCTATACCTGCTAACATACAGAGCCTGGAATGTAAACCATTACATTTTGGGTGTAGGAGCAACAGGAGTAGCTAATATGCTTCCTTAAATACCAACAGAAATACACAAAATATGTCTTCACAGGCATTTTAGTTCAGCAATGTGCTGTAGCAGTGAGTGCCTCAAAGGTAATTTCCCATGCTGTGGTCTTAGTTGCTGGCTGGGGTTAAACCACAACAGGCAGAAGGGCTGGATTTCTGTTGGGTGAAAATAAACTGGAATGTTTATAATCCTCTCTGAACTCTTACAGTCACTCAACAGGGAAAAAACAGAGCTAATCTGAGGTGGGGAAAAAAAAAAATATATATATAGACAAGATATCAAGTCCTCAGAAGCAGTAATAATTTTTTTTCTCAATAAATCTGTGTAAGATGGACTGAGCCAACACTGTCCCATTAAAATCAATGGCATTTGTGTAATTTCCCCAAATGCTGGGAGAAATGCTTTCATCATTTCCTGAAATGGCCAATAATTTGCATCTCTGAAAAGACAAATAGTAAATTCAAACTTTATTTGAATAGGTCTGTTTTTTACTATGAAGTTCTAAACTCGGTATAATTTCTCACTGTATGAAAAACACCCCAAGATCACAGTCCCTTGAGAAATTAAAATATTTCTGGATTGAATAAACAAAAAGCAATGACAACAACAAACCCTCGTGCTAATTTGATGCACTTACCTGTAATTTTAGGGAGAAAACAAGACTCAAAAGCCAGTTCTGTAAGGGTCTATAATTTCATTCAGGTGGAATTACAGATGGGATTGCATGTCTTCTATTAATTAATTTTTTGTGCGTTGTTGTTTTCCAAAGCAAAATTTTGACTAAGGGAAACCCTGGATGGAGAGTAATGTGCTCCAAATTGCAAGGAAAGTGCATTACTCAGCTGACAGCTGACCTGTCATTTATAATTAATGTCAGAACAGCAGTAAACCAAAATGACTACTTTTCCAACTGATAAAACTTGTCTTCTGCTTTGTCCTTTTTAAACCTCTTTCAAAACACTATATCTATTGGCATATCCTTCTAAAATCCCTTTCAGTGCTGTGTTTTGATCTCTTTAGCCAGTTGATTCCATTTTCTCACAGTGTACTTTTGTCTAATTGAACAATATTCTCTTAATTAAGAATTAATTGAAGTGGAATTTCACTGAAAATATCTAGATCTTACCTTATTTTCTGTTTTGCCTAGGAAGACAATCTGTTGGAGCAGCTGTGTGAACAATAAAACACACCTTGTATTAAGGGGCTAATCTGTTTTAACCACAATAAAAGTTATCTTAGTACTGCAGATACCCAGAAGGATCTTTTCACTCTCTTCCTTATCTATCTTAAATCTTTCAGAGAAATGAGAAATCTCTTCTTATATTCTCCTGGATTGAATTTACATACTGTCAGCACTCTTGACTGGTCTCAGAACTGACACATGCAAGAGAATTGGAAGAAGAATAATAAGTTGAACTATTAAAGTAAGTGAGAAGGGAAAGGAATGAGTATTTGTGAAGAACATGCACAGAGAATACAGTAAAATAGAAAATGTGGAAGTAAAGGATGATGCATGCATTTCTTCTATTAATGTAAGTACATAATTATGTTTACCATGTCTGAAATCCTATTAGCTATTTGGGAGGAAAATTCTCTCAAAGACTTTCTATCATATTATCTTTATTCAAAATTAATAACAGTGAAGAGAAAATAGTTTAGCATCGATTCTGAGTGCCCATGGCTATCTCATATGTGCATATATAATACATTAAATACATATATATACACATTTTTATATATATTATGTAAATGTCTAAGAGTCTTTCGTCCACTGAGTCAAATTGTATTAGTAGCAACCACAGACATTTAAACTTTGATTAGGTTCCTGCTAGTATCTCTTCAACTTCATCATTCCCTGACAAGCACAAGGGGAAATGATGTGCCACTTTTCATTTTCACAATATGATGCATTTAATAATGGAAGCAATGTTTTTAAATTCTTCAATTTGAATAGAAGGTTAGTAAAGTAGAACATATTAAATAAGAGTGAAGTGCTAGGATCCATTTTGTGACAGAGCTGACCACTCAGAAGTTGGGGTGAGTAAAATCAAAGGTGTGAGAATTAAGGATTGTTTTAGAGAAAAATAAGCAGGACATAGGTATCTATATGCATATAAATTCTTATCATATTTCCTCTGTGTACTCTTGAAACAGGTAAGTGTTCAGAAATAATTTCTATTTTTTTGGAAAAAAAAATTGCAAGTTTTGAATTATACATTTGAACTATCTCTGGCAATTGCTACTCCTGCTGGTAATTATTGAAGACTGAAAACTGTTGTTATGTGCATATGTGATAGACTCCCCAGAGACAGCATGGCAAATATTAAACCTGCTGCATGTGCTTGATCTGAACCATAAAAGCAAGTGTATAATCAAATAAAACAGGCCTATAAAGTGCACTCACACTTCAAAGCTTGCTATTAAAGCCTCTTTGTTGGATTCAGTGTTTATTGGGCTTCAATGACTTCTAGGGAAAATGTGCTAATTTTACTCAAGGCTTGATATGTCCCATTCAGGAGCCAGGAGGACTTTTCTGTCATGGATGTGATGGGTAGGGAGATATTTCAAGGCTACAAATGCATATCCATGTTACTGTGGTTTATGGGAGCGTGAGAGTTCACACAGCATTAACCAAGTGATGGCAGTTGTTTGACTGACCTCTCTTTTTCAGTTTCATAGTTTACAGCTTTGTTGCTTGTACTGGTTTTGATGGGATGGAGTTATTTTTCTCTGCAGTGGCTAGCACAGGGCTGTGTTTTGGGTGTGTGCTGAAAGCAGGATAACTCAGGAATGTTTTGATTTTTGCTGAGCGGTGCTTGTGCAATGCCAAGGCTTTTCCTGCTCCGCACAGTGAGTGGTCTGGGGGGGGTCACCAGGAGTTTGGATGGGGCACAGCTGGGACAGCTGATCCCCATTGACTCCTGGGGTATTCCAGACCATATTGGCCAGGGCTGCCATTGATGGAAGATTGGCTGGGCATTAACACAACCACCAATTCTGGCCAGCAATTTATTTGGGATTTGTATCACTTGTTTTCCATGGGTTTGTTATCTTTGATGGTTTATTTTGTCTCCCTTTTTTTTTTTCTTTTTTAATTATTAAGCTGTTTTTATCTCAACCCACTTTTTCTTTTTTTTTTCATTTTACCCTGATGGTTCTCTCTTCCATCTCACTCAGTGGGGGTTTAAACCATGATGCTGTTTTATGCATATGAGTGTGCCTGCAAGTGGTTTCTGAGGTTCTATAAATCCACATCTCCTCTTGCTTTCCTGTGACCTATGCTGCTCTCCTTTAGATACTCACACACACTAAACAGTTCCTTGTAATGCCAAGGATGCTGAAAAGTAAATTCCATTGACATGATTCAAATATGTCACAAAGAAGAGATATTAATATATTCTTCACTTATTCTACTACATTTCCCTTTAGGGTTTACAGCAGCCAGTCTGCATGTGTCCCTTTTGCTGTGGAGACCATATTCCTGTACAGGAACCCAAAGAATTTAATGTTTGGAATTACCTGCCTTGTAAAATTGAGCAAATATTTAGTCCCATGTGCCACAAAGAACAGCAGTAAAAAGAAAAAATAAAGTTATAGAAAAGGGCTGATTAAGGGCTGGGTGTGATGCCAGATTTATGGATGGCATGGGAATATATTAGGAGCATTGGGATTCTTGACACACAGCAAGGGGAATCTTTATGCAGCATATAATATCTGTAAAACAGGCTGTGAAAAATTTAACATTTAAAAAAGTCAGATGAAAAGAACAAACACAGATTTTGAAATAATCTTGGATGCAGGCTGTATTTTTCTATCAGTATCTTGCATTTTGACAGTAATTTGCTCTTGTAAAATATCAGTGGAATAAAATACTGATGTATTTGATATAGGTATGGTATTAGTAAAAGCAACATTCACATTTTCAATGCATGAATACCATTTCAAATTGGCTTATTTTTATTGAATTTTGACTGGTTTTGTTAACAGTTCTGTGAAGCAACCAATATTAATATTAAATGTATATAATTTCACTTCCTTTATTTTCTGGTATAAACTTTTGGAAATGGAAAAGAATATTTTTGATTGTGCAGCTCTTACTTTTTGCATTATCATTTCAGTCTCCCAAAACCAGGTTTTAAGTGCTGATGCCTAAACATCCTGTTATAGGAATTTCTCAGCCTACTATGTGGAGCTCTAAATGATTACCTAAATTATTATAGAGAGAAAATCATCTCATAAGGAAAATAGGTTAAAGGTTAAAAAAAAAAAAATCACACACATTCCTCCAAAAGTAGAGCAAATGGTGGTGCTTTCCTAATCTCCTTTCTTCTATTTATCCTCAACTACTGTTTCACTTTAATTCTTAATCCTTAAAGGCTAAAGTAAAAAAAAGGCATTGATTTAATTGGAATGAGAGTAGCTCCTTTTTGTGAGGTAGTATTCTGGGTCAAAATTAGGATTATTTGCTACATGTGTGTTTATTTTTTAAATCCAATGAGGTCTGCTTGTATTATGCACTGTTTCATTCTTACCTTCAATACTTCCTTGGAGTGCTCCTAGATTTAAGTGAAAGAAAATGGGTGTGAAGAGTAGATTATAATGTCATCTGCATTAAAGCAAACAAACTCAATGTGAAAAATGCACGGTTACAGAAATAATTCTTTTTCTCCTCCAGTTTAACAAAAATAATTAAACTGCATTATACATGCCACTTAATAATTTTGCTTTATGCTACAAAATGTATTTAATTTTGAACTAAAGAATAAATGGTCAATGACTCACAGATATTAATTCAGGAACATCTGCCTGCTTACAGATAAGAAGCAGGGGAGGAAGGCAACTGCAAAGCTCTTTCTTGAAAAACAATGTTTTCCTATATTGTGAAAAAAAAAATGCAGCAGCAGTAGTTGATTAGTGGATTGCCATTATTTCTCAGATGTCATTATCTGGAGAAATGCTCAGGTGCTTTAAATCCTTGCTGTGTCAATCCTCAGTCTTGAAGTATTTTGGAATTGTTGATTTTTTGGAATGCTGACAGTATAAACTGGAGAAGTATATGAAATTCTCTCATGGTGAAATTAAAATGACCTCCATATTGTGTTTGACTTTTGTTTTGGTCTCTCTTGTGTTTTGGGATGGGGTTTTTTTTAAATATTTCTTTAGGACTGTAAAAAGCCAATTTATTTATTCTGAGTTCTTCTGAGGTAAGGAAGAAAAAAAAGCAAAAAACACCCAAAGAGAAACAAAGACAAATGTGTGCAATCCCAGAAAGAAATGTTGTATATTGTGAGCTTAAGGAAAAAAAAAAACAAGTTGTTGTTCAGCTCAGATTTTTTTTTTTTTTGTTTAAACATAAACTACAGCCCATTTTTTGCCTCTTTTAAGGGATTGTTAAACACTGGTGTGGCGGGAGGGAATGTAATTATTGTACACTGAGGCAAAGTCGGTTTCACCCGAAGTGATTTACTTTGCACAAATGTAATGCATGATGAATGTATGGTGAATGTATAATCCTTTTCCTTGCAGTACTTGTTATCAGACATAGCCAAGGCCAAAATTTTATTTTCACATACAATGTATTTTATTCTAATTAGAGTAAATTAATTTGACCAGAAAAAGAGAGATAACAGTGCGGGGAGAATGTGAATGATAGTCTGCAAACATGCAGAGAGACAAAATGGAATTAGTTTAGAATTTTTTTAACGATTGTCCTTTTTAATAGCTGGGTGGGGTGGTGACTGAGACTGGATTTTCAATTACTCTTCAGGTCATTAATGTTGATTACATTCTTCTTCTAACCATAACTCTTTATTTAATGAAAATGTATGCTACCCACTAAGCAGGCATGTAGTTAGGGAACAATACAGCAGGATTTGATTGCCCTATTAACAATAATCATCGTGAGACTTTGGGAGTAATAATTTAATGACTTCTTGCACTCTTGTTCTACTTTTTGGTAGTGTTCATTCAGCATGTACTACAGTGATATCTCTAATGAAATTTAAACTTGCCAGAAAGCATTCTTAGCTAGAGATAGGCAGGTACTGAAATACTAGACCTAAAAGGGCTCCAGCAACTGCCATTAAAATACCTGGGGACCAGGTGACTTAATTTGAATAAAATAAGGTGGCATCTCAGAAAGAAATAATTAAATATTTTGCATTGACTGACAGTGTTCATGTGGAGGAGACTGGGGGCTGGAGAGGGGAAAGAAATGTTGTTTGTTTGTCTTTCTCCTCCTCACAAATCAGAATCGTTGCCAGCCTTGTGGGCAAAGTGCAAGAGCTGGAACTGACCCAACCAGAGAAAATGGTGGGACTGCTAAAAGGTTCCCTTTTATGGGGCTCAGTCTTGCTTACAAACAGGTCAGCTGTCAAACTCTCACTTGATGGATGCAGCTCCTGCTTCCAAAAAAATTCATTCTTCTACATTCTGAATTGACCAGTGGAAATTGTTTTGGTGACACAAAAAATAAACTGTCAAGGAAGACATTTAACTCAGTCCTCTGTGAAGATTTAGAGTTAGGGAAAGTAGTTGCTGCTGTTCCTTGTGCCTTCAACACTTTTTTGAGCCAGAATAGAGAACTCTGTGTTTCAATTATCTGGTTGCATGTTTGCACACATTTTCTCCTCGCTCAGCTAATTCCCTGAGCTTTGTTATACACATCCAAGCTACAGAATGCACTTAGTAATGTAGTGGGAAGGGGTTTTACACTGAATGATGTCAACCACAGAAACACAATGTGCTCTGAGCATCCATCATGGCACTCATCGTCTGAGGTCAGCTGTGTGCCTGGCCATGAAACCCAAGGTAATTCTTTTCCAAAACACACTTCAGTTAGATGTTGCTTGATGTTATAAATATTTGATTGCACGAGTCCAGCAACTGAGAATCTGTCAGTGAGTGGGTGAGAGTTCCTGCTCCATTCTGGTGTGAAGTTAAACTTTGCTGAAATTAATCTCTCTAACACCTGGCTGAGGCTCTCAGGGGGCTCTCACAAGACCAATAAGCACACTATGGCTTGGAGGCAACAGCTAAGGGATGGAAGTCTGTGAAGAGGCAGCTTCCTAGAACTTCACTGGCATAACTGCTGATCAGTAAACCTGGTGCAACTCAGCTGAGATCAAAGTAGAAGTCATTTGCAGCACTAGCTGAAGGCAAACATTCCCACTTAGAGCTGAAGGATGGTTTAACAAGCTGCTCTTTTTTATATTCCGCTAGTTGCTAACTATCTCGGAGCCTGAAGTATGTGCTTCGTTTGTTGTCAGTCCATCAAATGCTCATGTTGCAGAAAGGAGGAAATGTAGCCTTGTCATCTAAAGCAAATTAATTTTCATCTCATGCATAGTCATGTTTTCATTATACTTGAAGCACGCATTTAACATATTTTTCTATTTTTCTATAAATAAATATAGAAAGACAATATAAGAGAAATATAAGAGTATAATATTATGAGGGTATAAAATATATCATTCTTACACTCCAAAGACCTTTCTGCATCATCTCTTTAAACTGCTGTGGTTAGGAATAATGCCAGAGTTAGAACAGAGGAAAGACTGTAAAAAATTAAAAGATAGTCATTCTGTCCTAGAAGGTAGTAAAAATGTATATATATTCTTGTTATCTTTTCAATATATGCCAACTGTCTAAGTAAAATTCCCTACACATGTAGAGAATCTCCAATTTAATTCTGTGTTTAATGTAACATAGAGGTAAAAGTAGATGCTTATATGATTAAGAAGGTTATATCCAGCTCTGCACTGAGGCTTGCTCTAAAATTTCTTCAGCAGGAAAAAGTGGTCAAAACTCTTTTCCCTGACCTCTGGTGCTGTGCAGCACTCACAGTAACCATCAGGCAAATTGAATACATGCTGTTCCATTATTCCAGGAAATAATCTTTCTGGCTTTGAATTGTTTAAATATTTCTGGACCCCAGTAATGTTCATTTCAGTAACTGACACCTTATTTCCTTATTGTTCTTGAGATCTTTTAAGAGAGGAATAAGACTGACTTCAGTAGTTGTTAGTTGATTGATTGCTGTTTGGGAAAGTAGCAGAAAAAAAAAGCTTTATGTTTTGTGGTCTTTTCATGTTGTATCACAGAAAAGTTGAGGAGAAAACCTACTACTAAGCAGATACAGTCTTGTAGGCAGTATAAACCACATCAGCATTGGAAGGCAGCCTAACAGGAAGTGTTAAGAATATCAATCACAGAAAGTGTTTGTTTATACCCTATAAATTCACACACCACAGTCTGACTGACATACAATGTCAAAGTCAACATTAATAGACACAGTATTTCACTTTTGATGCTCAAACCAAACCTGATGTTTTCTCCTATTTACAAAGCACCATAATTTCAGGTCAAAGAGAAAGGGTTTTACTTTGCAGCATTTATCATGTTCAGGAAATGCATTGATGACTCCTGTGGAGTGGCTGTGGTCACAGAGTAGCAGCTGCAATGCTGCAGTTCTGTCTGCAAGCCAG
>WBNP01002340.1:30001-60547 GCA_013401095.1 Passerina amoena
TTTAAAACTCACCCTTTCCTGATTACTACTAGCTTTGGTGGTATATATTGTGTAATTTAAGGCTGGCTGGAATTTCAGATCAGAAAAAGCAGTATTTTGCTGGAGTCACAAAAGGTGCAGCCTTTGAATTTTTGTTTTGTTAGGGAATTTTTGGGAGGTGGGGGGGGATTACAATGACAATTTTGTCCTAAGCCAAGAAATTTGAGAATCAGTAAGTCATCCCTTTTTCTCTTTTATTAACAGAGCTTATGGGCTGAGTTTACTGTTTCTTCTCAAGTCCTCAAGCTGTTTAGCATTCTGCTGTCCTGTAGCTCAGAGGTGATAGTGACACTGTGCTGCTGTCAAAATAATGGTGACACTACAGATGAGTGAATACATGGTGGATGTCACATATATTTTCTCTCCTAGCAAAGCATTGGAGCTGGATAAAGAGAATAATGCCTATATAACCCTTAGGGAATCTCTCTGGTCACTCCTCACTTTTTATTTTCATTATCATTTACATTTCTAAAAATGGAGCTTTGTTAAAGACTTTTGGTTTTTATCACTGGGCTGGAAAAATATGGTTCCCCTGAGGGATAATGCATATGGAAAAAGGAATTATGTGAAACGCTGTAATAATACTGTTGTGATGGTGTCTTGCAAGATGAGGGAGACTGAGGAGTTATGTACTACAGAGGATATTTAAGAGCTGGAGTCCAATATCTTTCCCCACTTTGGCTTCAGAGCAACTTGTCTGTGAATTCGAGTGCTGCTCTGTGAGTAATTCAATTGCCATTTAAGCAAGGGAAGGTGGATTTCTGGTTAGGATGGGCAAGGAATTTGGACTCCATTCCTGCCTTAGCCACATTTTTCCTGTCAAACCTTGGAAAAATGATTTGACCAGCCCCACAGGTAGAAAAGCTATTGTTATATTAATGTTATGGTGTCTCAAACTTCTTATCATGTTTATGCTAAAACCTTGGCACAGGTGAATCCCTGTTAGATATGATCTGTGTTTATGCCTTTTTCAATAAAATCCCACGTTTTTCTCATGCTCTGGGTCTTGGACTGCACTTTTCTATGGGTCCCTCAGTATGCCCCAGATGCAGCCACATATTGAGATTACTTACCTGCTGTAATCTGGCATGTTACTAACAAACACCAGTCCGTTCTTTTCACACTCTGGACTGTAAAAAAATCACCAATTGGTATGCAAAAGGCATTGTTTGGGGACCAGTCTGCAGCTCCTTAGCTTCAGTCTCTCCATGAGCAAGATGCAGAGTCTGATTTATAAATACTGGCAGAGGTTGATGCCTGGTAGGACCTCAGTAATCCGGCACTGGTTGGATAAAACTTGTTATTAACTCAAAGGTCCTGTAATACTTCTCTGTAGAAGTATAAATAGCTTCAAATCGTACCTCCCCAGGTTAATGACTTTGCTGCAAATCAGTGCAACAGCCACCACTGCAGGAGTAACTCTATGAACTAAACATAATGACAATCAAATCTAATGTATGCTAGGAAAGGTGACCTATGCATAAGTCTTTAATTCTAATTCTCTTTTTTCAGCTTGTGATATTTATTTGTTGCCAATGATGCTAGGGGTGCAGTGAAACAAAATGAAATCTGCTTCTAATACATCTTCAGATTCCCATTAGGGTAAGTTTTGAATCATAAAACAAAGAAAAGAAAAAGAAAAATATATAAAATGGTATATTTTGTTCCCCCCCTGTGGATGGGGTTTACAGCAAGAAAGCAAATGTTAACTTATAATAAGTAGCCAGCCATCCACTGGATATCACCTTTTCAACTGAAGGGGAAATAGCATTCTTTTTCATTAAAACCATTTCTTTTATTTGAATTAAACATATGCACTCACTCAGTAGATCCTCTGCAGCATATCATAAATTAAATATGAAATAATATTTTAAAATCCATACACAATGCACACAGAATATAAAACCTTTGTGCAACTGCTGCTGAGCTTTTTTATTCGCTGTAATAGCTACTGCAATGAAACCAAAACCCTCAGTATACTTTTACTTCACAAGTAAACAAGATGTGATTTTGGGATTTTGGTTGTAGTTGTTTGTGGAGTTCTTTTCCCTCAGTTTTCTATTCCTCAGTCCAGGAAGTTGCTTTGTTTTTTTTCTAAAATGCAATTTGTCTAATGCACCTTTACCAGTAAGGTAATTAAAAGCTTAAAGCAGGAAAATTTATCCAATTCTTTGGACATAGCACCAGAGGCTCAGGTAACCTTTTTGCCTGTTTTGTAAAAATTTCTACTGGCTCTTTGGTTTTGGTGTGTGTCCTCAATCACATTGAAGGGGACAGTCTAGTGGAGATCCTATTCACTACATTGTGACAAAAAATGGTGGCAATTCCTCAACCCCAAATGCAATAAATACAAAGAAAGGTGCTGATTTTAAATGAGTCTGCAAAATTATGTACTTATTTTAGTTAAAGAAATGGCAAAGGCTCCATATAATCCAAGATCAGGTTGTTTTTGTCCACAATTTTGGAGCTGCTTTAAAGCATTTGTTGACAAATCAGAGTACTCGGTGCTGTGTAGATTCCTCTTATTCTTTGCTAAGTAGCTGCAGACTTCTGCCTTCACCAACACCTATTGTTGCAGAAGGTGGCATGTCCCAACTCTCATTTCATAAACATCTGGGGTGAGGGCCATTAATGGAAAATGGTGTTGTGAATAAAGATGGTGTTAACAAAAAAAATCAAACAAAAAAAACCCAACCAAAACTAAAAAAAAACACCCTAAAAAACCTTAGTGCATTAGCTGGTCTCAACCCTTGCAAATACTAAATATAGGTGGTTTACACATGAATATTTCAAAATTGTAACTGTCATCAAATTTTACAAATATTTTGGAAGGAGTGACAGATTTTTGTCAGTATTTTGGTAGGCATTAAAGTCTGTCTCTCTTCTGGGGAGAAATCCTTTTTTTTTCACAGCTCATTGTGCAGTTTCTAATGAAGTAGAAATGGTCACTGTGGAGCAATATTTTCTTAAAGTCATAATTTCCTTTCCTGGGCTATGCCAAGTTATTTTCAGTGTCACTAAAACTATTTACAGTGATTTTATAGACTTAAAATGTTATGTTATTTACAAAAACTCTGCTTCTATCTTTTCTTAAATCTGTCTTTTAGTTGATTCACATTTGTCATGAACTAGTGCAAACTGAAAATTTTAATGATGGTAATAGGGTTGGGGCAGGGAAAAGTATTTCAAAACGTTTTGGTTTGGCAATTTTTTTCTTGTTCCAAGTAGGTGTTGAAAGATATCTAACTTTCTAAAATAAAATAGTTTTATGTTAAATATTATGTGATTATGTTACCTTATTAAGAACTTGTGCATCTGTTTCAAAAGAGAGCAATTGCAGAAAGGGACTCGAGCAATAATCTCAGAGATCCAAGAGAAATTATTTATTCATAAGGCCAGATACCGTGTCTCACCATCTGGCATTTAAACACTAAGTGCAGTCAAGACTGAACTGTGTTCAAAGGAGCTTTACATGGTGAGATGACTAAAAGACAGGGACAATCTGCAGTCCAAGGGCTGAGCACAGACCAGAGGGAACTTTCCCTGTTGAGAGGCGTGCTGAATGAAGGGCAGAGTGGGTAGGAAGGCGTTCATGCTTCCTGTCACAGAGGGTTTAGTTTGTTATTTTTGCCACTTCAATCCATAGAGTTCCTCCAAGAAAGTTGAGCAAAAAGTGCCACATCTAAAATCTCACGGGAAGTTTGTTTGCAGACCCCAGGACCTGCAAGAGAGGGAAGGAACCCTTTGTTTATTAGCATTTCTTCTTGAGCAGACTCCACAGCTGCAGGGAGAGCAGTGATGCTGTTCTCCAAGTAAGTTAATACCAATTCCAGTTCCACAGGGCCAATTTCCAAGTAGCATATATGCTCCTTGGATCCCCTTAAAAATTAACAGTCCTAATCGTTATCTTCTCAGTTCCTGATATTTTTTCTTCCGCCTGCAGTAAAATAATTTTTTCCTTCCCTTTCTTTATAGACAGCCCATACTGTGATAGGCAGTGGTATCTTTCTCCATTTAGATCATAGAAAAAATAAAATGGACCAGATCAAGTATAAACAAGATATAAAGTGAAAGAAATAAGTAACATCCAAGCCGGGTGTGTACTACTGTGTGTTACACAAAGACAAGGTCTGAATGGAAAAAAATTCATTTCATTGGAATTTAAGAAGATATCAGAGAAATTAATTCAAGTGCCAAGCAGAGAATAAATATTTTTAAAGACTAGGAGTCTAAATATGCCAAAGACAGAGTTATATTAGGTTGCTTATTCTTTGTTGTTTGTTTCTTCTCTAAAGCAGAGTCCTTTTGTGGAGATATAGCCTTTCAACTGATACTCACATTGAAGGAAAACAGTATGAGGTTGCAGGAGAATGGTAACCATACAATGAATTGAAAATGACTGGTAAGTTCCTTTTAGTCAAATGTTGATCTATTATTGATTGTGACAGTTTATAGTCAGAAGGTTTGGTCTTATATTAGGAGTTTTTATCAGAATCTAACATGCTGTCAACTGTTAGTTGAATAGTGCATATTTTCAATTCTAAGTAATACTAAGGGATTAGTTGCTGGAATAAGCCTTTTTAAATTTAGAACAATATTTGCATAGCTGCTTAGATCTGTTTTTTACTCCACTATTGTGGTGCTTGAATTGTGACAATCATCATGTGTTAGCAAACTCTGAATATGAAACTAGAGAAAAAGAGAAACAGACCAGTCACATTATTATGTCATATCTAGGAGGTTCAGCAAAAATATAGCATGAATCACTTACATAAACAATGTGGACTTTGTTATTTACAAAGCTATTCCAGCTCCAAATTATGACTGGTAACGAAAAGCTAGAGATCTGCTAGAGATCAACTGTGTTCTCTCTGCCTTAACTTTTCATATTGCAACCTCTGTTGTTCACTCAGTTTTCTGTGTTGAAATAAGTATTTAAAACTTTATACACATAAATATTTATGTAAGGGCTAAGTTATACCTGCATCTCAGCAAAAATCAGAGGCTTCTGCAACAGAGTAAATGACTATCAGTAGGAATGGGTGACAGGAAATAATGCACTGTGTTCCTTTTTCTAGACTGGGACCTAGAAATGGGGTGAGCAGGTTGAAAAAACAGTAAAAAGGGCAGCTTGCATGGGAACTGGTGCTACTGGGAAACTCTAGAAATCAGACCTTGAGTCTAGACCTGAAAAAAATCAAACCTGCATGTGGCAAATCATTAATTTGTAACAATTTTTTTTTCTGGTAGTGCTGTTGAAGAGATTTCTACATGTGAGGTAACAATAATAATAGGAATGCTTAAGTCTGAGCTGCCTTTTTAACAGCAGACCATAAGAAACCATCTGCAGTGCATATGAAAGGGTAAATCAGTCTTGTGAACCTTGTGAACCTCAGGAGTAAAACTGTGTGCTCATAAGCATCATCCATTGGCATTTTATCCATCAGATAGTTCTATCTGGATGGATCTGGAGCACTTTTCTAACAATTGTTATCAGAACTAGTTTGGGAATGTCAGTGGAGGTTGGAATGGTTTCCATGTGCGCAGATACAGGCTGTGGGAGATGCTGTCAGGGGGCTGGGGTACCAGTGTTTTAGCAGTGAGTGCTGGATGCCAACCACTCACTCTGCAAAGGAGACCTTCCCTAAGGAAAGAATCCATTCAAGGAAGTCTCTGAACCCTGTTCTTGATGATAAAAACTCTGGTGAAGTGACTTCATTCAATGGTTCCAGCTAAGATTCCTTCTCTGGGATCTGGCTATTCCTAGCTCAGCTGTTCCAGAGGACAGCATTGCAAGGGCAGTAGCTATTTGTCCTGGAACTGATTTCCAGGGAGTATTCCTCTGCTTCAGGCACTAGCCAATCATCATTTTGGCTACTTTGTTCCCTCTTTGCCTGAGTAGTTGTGAGAGAATTTTCTCTGTTCCCTTCCCTGAGTGCTGTCCTGACTGCCATCCACAGTGCCACTGGGAGCTGAGCTCCTGAGGAAGCAAACCCTGATCTGGTACAGTGAGAGTGGAGCACCAAAATTAGGATGCTCCCCAGTTAGGGACTCACTGGCCTTGGTATTTGCTGGCTGTGGGATGGGTCAGAAATGGTTCTCCATCCCTCAGGCTGAGTAGCACAACAACTGCTCTGTCCAAAAAAGTTAAATCCATTGTTCTTCAAAGCAGAGGTGCCCCCTCTGAGCTGCTGAGGGACGAGGCACCGCTCTGTGCTCACACCTGAACTGTGCCTGAGCTCTGTCCAGCAGAGGGCTGCCTGGTTTGGGCCAGAAGGTACCAATAACTGAGCATCTTCTGGGCCAGCTGCTGGAGCTGGGAATGGGTAATTCCCTATTTCAGGTCTCTATTTCTGCCCTGTTTTGGAGCAGGATGAGCACAGTGCAGTGGAGTTGTGCCATGCCTCACACACAGCCCTCCTTTCCAAGCCCTCAGCACCAGGCTGGCTGCTGGAGCAGGCTCTAGCTCTTCTGGCTTTCTGCTAACAGGCAGCATTGTTTCCCCTGCTGGGTAATTAAATAAAGCCTGGGGCTGGAGAATAACACAGGATCTGGGCTTTTGCATAGCCTCAATTCTTCACAGCAAGTGTTTGTGAAATAATGGAAAGTATTATGGAGCAATTTGATTTCATGAATTGTTCATACTGATGGCAAAGCATTCCCTAATTGTATAATAAACATCTGTTCTGCTTGATTAAGTACCCTCAGAACAGAACCATTTCAGAGAGTCCTCTTTCACTTGCTTAACCAATACAAACAACTCAGTTTTACTTTTTTAAGTGGTCCCTGCAATGTGTGCTCACCTTCATTTGACAAAACTAAAACGACAGCAAGGAAAACAAATTACTGAAATTAAAAGGTGGTTTTTAAACCCTTTAAAGTGTCCATTGAGCTCAAGCACAAATTCCCAATAAGATGATTTAGAGTCTGCCATATAGTCTTATGGAAAAATCTTCTCCTCCTGGAGAGCTCAGGTTTGATTTGGTGTCACTAACCATAGCTAAAATGGTAGCAATTCTCTAGCTCTAAATGCCCCAACAGGAGAAAGGTCAAAATTAAAAGAATTGACCCTTTGTTCTTTCAAAGACTGGATCCAGAAGAGGAAGAAAGAAAAAAACTAACCAGACGAGCAGTTTGCAACATTGAAGTGCATCACACACATCAGTGGACTGCAAGGGGAGAAATCTCTTGTGTGGAAGCCTGTAACAGGACAAGTCACTGATGCAGCAGGTTTGGAGTACTCACTCTTTTATGTGTTTCACCAGTAAAGGCCTAAGTGAAAGCAAAAGGCAGTCAATAACTCATCAGACATGACGTAAAATTAAACTAATGTTCAATCAATTAGGTACCATAACCATTCCATGAAAGTATCAATGGGAAATAAAAGTGGTTTAAGTAATTAAGCAACCTTTTATAGGCATCTGGGGATGGGAACTGCTCTGTTTTCACAAGTGGCATATTCTAACAAGAGTCTCTTGTCAATAGCTGCCAGAGATGCATGGCTTCAGATGCTAAACTGGGTTATTTCCACAAATAGAACCTCTAGCATATTGAGTTCACTGAGATAACTCAGTGAAATTTTTGTCATTTTAATTTAAATGCATTTCTGCTGTTCCTGAAGGTGCTTTTACATGTGCCTACATGTATGAGAAAGACAATGAGGATAGAAGGTATAGTAAGAATTATTTCATAGAACAAAAAATTCTTGGTTTATGCCTTAAGTTCTGTTTGCTATCTGCTTCATCTGTGCAATACCTATGAGAATCAATTAAAGATTTTTTTTTGGCACAGCTGAAGGACATGTGGTCCTATTTCTTATTTTATCTTTTTTATCTTGCAGCTGAGTGATTTTATTTAAGAAGTTCAACTAATTTCCATTGTTTTTCTTTCCTCTTTTTCTTTAATGGAAAAACGTCTTAGAATCTCTGTAGAACAGAAACTAGAATTTGATCACATAGTTTATTCTGTCTCTTGGACTATTTGTGGCAGAATGTTGTTTTCATTTACTATGACATAAGTGTGTGTTAACAATTATTATTATTTCTGTGTATTAGGAAACAATTTGTTGCTAAAAGAATAGGATCTGTGGATGAAGTGCATCATTTGCTCTAAGGTTATTATAGCTAGTTGAAACTATTCTGTTCAAGTGTGTTGCAGAAAAATGAGTGTTTTCAGTCGGGATTTTTTTACTTGGTTTTGTTTTTTAATATTAACTCTTCATGAATGTCTGAACTTTTTTTTAATCAAAAAAAGCACAATGATAAATCTGAGTATTTTTCTTTTTCATAAAAATGGTTTCATTTGATTGAGCTGTGACAAGACAGCTGTGACATAGTTACCTTGTCTCCCTTATGTCTTATGACATAAATTATTTCCTGAACTTCAAGTATGAGGCAATAATTTCCTTCCTGCCTTAGGATTATCAGTTACTGTCCTCTGATATATGGGTGGTGATTAAGTTGAATTAGTGTACTGAGCAACTCTGTGAATTCCAAGTCCCCTGAGACAGGAGACTTTGTTGTTTAAAATGGAAAATCTTGTGATGGAATGCAGCTCATTTGGTAGTGCAAACAGCACAAATTCAACTGCATCTGGTTAGGCCAGCCAAGTCCACCATGAAAGGAAGGTTGCTGAACATTAAAAAGGAAAATTTCAAGATAACAATAAAGTTCTTATTTTGCTAGAGCTATACTAACATTATGTGTCTGTGTACAGAAGTTATCTTCAACATCCTGTTCACTAAATAGGCCTTGTTTAAGTCTGGAAAAGACTGAGGGGACACATCTCATTGCAACTGGAGAGCATTATTTGAATTCTGCGAGGTGGCTGAGTCATTGCAGGCAGTATCTTTCTTACAGAGAGGAAGAATGAGAATTAAAGTCCAGTTTAGCATTTCATGAGCGCCTGAAATATTTGGGAAGTGGGAGAACTGGGTCCCAGTCTGGGTCCTCAGAGAGGAAATGGAAAGGAAGTAAAAATAATTTGGGAGTTTTGTCCTGATTGAACATCCTGCGTTGTCCATGTGGGAGCATGGGGCATATTGGGATTGTCCTGCACTTTGGAGTAGCCAGCTGCTTAGAGAACATTGCTGGGAGGTGAAAGATAGGAGTCAGGACCCTGGGAGCAATCAGAGCATCAGAGAGTGATCTTTAGCTTGTGAGGTGCATATTTCACTGGAGAAGTTGTCCAGACAAACTTTGGTCTCCCTCTCTGAGGTATCTGCTTTTCCTGATGGACTGCATAAGAACCCTGTATCCTATAATATTACAATGCTTGGATAGCTTCCTAAAAGGTCTCCTGTTTCTCAGCCAGAAAAGACATTTTTTGTGTTTTATGCAGTAAGGAAGATTGAATAACTGCAATGAACTTCAAAGGTACTGAAAATCTTGTATTGAAGAGGGTGGAGGTTTTTTTTTCAGAGAAAACTATCAAAATAAAAGCTTCCTTGGATGTATTTATTACTGCAGAGAAAATGAGGTGTCAAATGGCCAGGGAGTTCTGATAGCAGTGTTTTATTTTTGGGAAGCATCAGAACTGTTATTGCTACCTTTTTTTTTTTCTCCCTTTTTCCCCAAGGCTTAAAGAAAATTTGTTGCCCAGTGAACCTCCCCTTCCCAAACTATCTTTTCTGAAGCGCTGCATATCCCAGAATATAGGTTTGGAATATGTTTATGTAAAAGGGGCAAGGTGTGCTGTGTGGGCATATGGCTACTGTTCCATATATAGAATATTACCCTCAGCAGTGTTAACATTCCAGCTGCAGAGATCACTCATGCATATGCATAGTCCTCCAGGAACAGAAAAGGCAGGATTATTGCATGTGTCTGAAAGTCTTAATTAACAGACTTCAGCAGGGTGAATGGTAGGTAAAACTTATTACAAGCATCACTGTGGCAGTGTGTCTGTGAAAAGGCAGGTTATGCAGGTGGTGGACTGAATAATTACTGTGGTCTAAAAACTTATGAAAAATGTTATCTGGTATTTATTGGGTAGAGATATATGACATGTATTTTCATTTGAGCATGATGAATAGCAAGCTGCACTGGACTTCCAACCTGCCTGGAAGCAGAATTTGGGCTTTCTTTTCTTCTTCTGATCCACTTGAATGAATGGAGTCAACAGCAGAGAATATGAGCTTTTTTTAACAGATGAAGTGCAGGAAGGCATTTAATTAAATTAAAGCTCGGGAAATGTTAAACCTGTGAAAGGAAATACTTTTTCTAGGCTTCATGTAATTTCTTTTTGTTGCTCCTTGAATGCTTTTCAGACATAGGTGTATAACCAAAGTAACCAAGAGACATATTTGTCATCTGGTGTGCAGTAACCGCAGTAACTGCTCAAGTGCTTGCAAACTCCTCTCTGGAATATTTTCGTGCCAGACTTGTCAGATTCCTACAGATTTGTATCACAGAAATGGAGCTTTGGAGTGTCCATTCCAGCTCTTACTGTGGGGGTCTGGGACACCACTCTGCTCCATTCCTTTTGGCCACAAGTCGTACTGGGCATCCTCCCATCCTACTGGGAGAAGAGCAGGACTGCCACTGGTTCTCATTTGTTGTCAGGGCAAACTAAGCTGCCTAATGGGCTTTGGGAGGGCAAACAGAATTTGCCTCTCAGATATGAAGGGTTGTCAGCCAAAAAGCCACTTCTTGTGTCCCAAAGGTTGCTGTCTCACCACTGTCAAGACCAGTGCTGTAATCTCATCTATTTGACAAGTCTTGGGCAAATCGTGTGTCCATGGTTAGGAAGACCAGAGCTGTGTGGACATTCTGGATGTTCTCTTTGCCTTTTTCCTCCTATAGAACGCTTCAATTTTAGCCCCTAATTTTCCTCTTTGACTTTTTGGTTGGCTACTGATTTTTCTTTACCTCTTGCCTTTACCCATCAACCAAAACTGTGGCTTTGTAAGGAATTTCCTGCATCCAAACCCCTGGTTCTGAGGGCAGGAAAACTTCCCCACTACAATTCTTACTTATCACATGCGTTATCTGACCCCTGATTTTCTGATATACAGAAAATCAAGGACACATGAATTTGACATGAGGGTAAGAATAGTGCAGGTGGGACAGTCCATGCCCAAAGATCACTGTGGGGTATATATTTAATAATTTAGAGTGGTCCAAAGTGCATGAGTGTTTGTTATATGCCAGAAGATTTTCCCACCAATTGAACATTTTCAACTTTAGGCTTTCACCTGAAGTTTTTCCTGCCTGCAATCCATCTATAACTCCCTTTGGACAATGCAGATTTCCATGGAACCATCCTGAAAAGCATTGGTGAGGCCAACAAAATAAAATATGCTTCTGCATGCACAACTCATATTCTTTTATCTGACTGCATAATGAAATTCAGCCTTTTAGTGAAGGAGTCTGAAATGTTTCTCATCGTTTGAACATTTTTTCTGTTCTTATTCTAGTATGTTATTAGAAAACTGTACTTAGCAATGAGCTGTTTGTGGTCTTATTTAAATGAAATTATATTCTTCATATGGTACTTCATAGTTGATTACTACATTTATCCAGGCTTCAGTTTTTGAGTAGCCTGTGGATGCACCCAGGAGTTCCAAGTATCATGTATGTATGAGAGCACCAGGTCAAGAAAAATTGCTTTGAAATGCTGTACAAATAATGATCCCAAAAGCTATATTTCACTGGCTTTATCTGTGTATGTGACAACTGTGCTAAAATAATCTGAGAGTGCTCCTCCGAGTGAAGTTACTGCTCTCAACAGTCCTGACAAACAAAACAATTTCTTTCTTTAGTGGCATATACTCCTGTTTTATTGTGTCTCGTTCCTGGAAGCAGGAATGTGTTTGGAGGGCATGACACCTCAATGAGATCCTGTGGTGCATATGACATGGTGACAAATGGCTACTTTGCAGAATAGAATATGATAGAGACTGTGGCAGAGTTCCATGGCCAATTTTGCTTTAAAAAAATAAAATAGACAAAAAACCAAAACAAACAAAAAACCCCTTCCACTGGAAACAAGCAGTAGTATAGTGCTCAGAGAAAAACCTAGAAAGCTTCAGGGGGACTCTCTATGCTTGAAAGCCATACAAAACCCTTTTCATGCCCCCCTGCTTCTTCCCACCCCAGGAGAAAATCTCTCTGTGTCAAAACACACTTCTCTCTGCTGCTGTGCTTGATTTTAGGGGGCACATTGTAAATGTAATGAAGAGGAGCACTACTGATGAAGTTAGAAAACAAGAGCCTGTGCTGACATTTGTGGAGCATCCTTGCCAATAGGCATATGCAAAGATTTACTGTTTATAGCAGTGGTAAGCTATGATGCTGTGCCTCTGACTCATGGGAGCTATAGATTTTGTTCTTTAATGCTCATTAGTGTTGTAGGAGGCTCAGATTTTAAAAGGGGTTGCCTAGGTAGGTTGTCAGTCGGTGATGAACATAACCGGTGCAGTGAATCTTTCTGACAGCTCACAATCATAATTGTTTTCAGAATATCAACAGAAGAGCTGTAATGCATGGTTTATAGCCTTTAGCTGGTGGTTTGTGTGGTGGTGGGCTTTGTTTTGCAGATATATCTACCACACCAAAGCAGTTTTCTATTCTCTCACCTTCTGTGGCATTTTCCCTTGAAAATCTGTTCCTATTGCACACTGCCAAGGCTATGGGATCCGGTAAGAATGCATGGATGTAGCTGAAATCTGCAATTTGGTGGCAACATTTTCAATTATACATTTCGTAGCTGCAGCATCTCTCTGTAGAAACCAAAAGTTTAATTACAGGAAAGCAATGCTAATTAGGGAGGGAAATACTGTGGCATTACAGTAAATAAATGTAACAGGGGAAAAAGTTATTCACTGCGCTGGCAGCTACCAAGCGCTCATGAAGGTTTCCATTTTCCCTGGGTGGTCTGTGATGGGATCTGGGATGCTGCTCCCAGAGCCACTGATCTGCTCTGGTTTGTGCCCCAGGAGCCAGAGCCCTGCATGGCACTTGTCCCTTGTGGTTTTTTCCCTGGGGAACGTGGCCCTTGTGTGACTCCATCTGCGAGCAGCACAGAGACAGTGTGTGAAGATCACTTTGAATATCTAGAGGTGAACAGTCTTACAGGCAATCTCACAGCTCCTGGAAGTCATGCAGTGCTTGGGTGTGGGCAGACGGGTCCTGAAAGCACAAAAAAGGCGTCTATAAAGAAGAAACTTTGTTGCTTTGTATTCAGAAGGGGGTTTTATTCCCTCCAATTTTATTGCTGAAGCCTAAAATATCTTTAGTTTGTGCCTTTTGTCCCCAAAGTATACTTGAAAATACCTTTTTTTTTTTTTCTGATGTACTTTTAATGGAAAGCAAAAGAGACCACATAGAAAAAATAGTCAGACTATGAAAAAGCTGGACACAAAATACAGGAAATTTGCAAACTCATCACAATAATTTAATCAATTCTAGTCTGGTGGATTTTGCATTGATTCACAGGCTTAGCACATGACTTTTAAGACTCAATGCAGAATGGTATTGGAGCGATAACAGTGCACACTGCTGACTTGAGAGGTATTTTAGTGGGCATAGCAGATACCTGAGAGCACGTTCTGAGGAGATATAATTTCTTGTGACTCTAATACATTCTAGCTCTGCTGATTTACATCTGCTGAGAATCTTATCTATGGGAATTCCTTGATGCTCAGTGCTATTATTCTGACACCTGCCAAAGTGTCGATGGAGAATGGACCATAAAAATATCACTCCGTGATGGAAATGAATGTAACTTTAAGATCAGTCATTTGTGCTAGCCAGATTTTGTTCTCATCTTAATAGAACTTTTAAATATCTATTTCATTGCCAGGATAAATGGCCAAGCTTTAACTACTGCAAATGAATGCAGAACTATAAAACTTCAGTATAATCATGTAATTTATTTCTTAATTTTCCGTTAGTATAGAACCAATCTTCTGTTGAAGAACATTGTGATGTCAATTGGGTGCCATATATTTGACATGTAGAAATGAAATCTGTATTCCTGAGAATGCAGACTTACAATGATTTTTTTATCATAATTTTAAAAATATCTCACAAAGAGAAGTTATTCATTATTATCTTTATTTTATAGCTCAAGAATTGGGTGTTTAGAAAGGTGAAGTGACTTTTTCAAGAAGTTCAGTGATGGGAAATAAAATATTGGTAACATGACAATGGTATTTTATTATAAATGTCATTTTATAATAAATGTCATTTTTATAAAATGACGAGATTTCATTACCTTCAGGGAGGCCGAAATTTCCTTTGGAGTCTCAGATATAACCCATATGTCTGGTTCATAACCTTATTTGCAAGGAAAGGTATTCTCAATCTTTCGCCTAGCATGAAGCACACCTTTTAATAATAATCTCATAACATCCCTGGGACTGCAACCAATGATTTCATTAAAAAACAGGGTTTGAATTTTAGTTCATCTTTTTAGCTGTGAGAATAGAAGACTTAGGGGCCTCATAACCTCAGGGCTCCATAATCAACCACTGGTTGCTGTACAGCTGTTTGATAGAGACCATGCTGGAATTTATTACTTGCAGCAGCAAAATAAGCTGTGGTTTTGGTACCGTTAAAGATTCCTAAGCAGTTCTTGACCTTTATTCCCTTTTTCTTTTTTCCCCTGGTGAAGTGGTTGTTGACTCTGCCACAGGGATGATTTCTGTGTACAATCTAACCTGTGAGCATCTACAGTCATACAAGAAGGAAGAATTTTTTTCACTGAAAGGGTTGTCAATGGAATGGGCTGCCCCAGGGAAGTGGTGGAGTCACAAGTATCCAAGAAATGACTGATGTGGCACTCAGGGTTGTAGTTGACAAGGTGGTGATTTGTGAAAGGTTGGGCTCAGTGATTTTGGAGGCTTTTCCCAACTTGAATAATTCTGTGATAAGGATGTGCAAACTTGTGGAGCTGTAAATGGGCTAAATTCCAGCAAGTGTACAAGATGAGACCTGGAAGTAGTGGGAAGGTGTAGTTGGCATGATAGGTAATGAGTGCTCTGTTCTGTGGCCAGCACCTGCAGTACCTTCGGAGAATGAGGAGGGATTTCATGCAAAACAATGGGAGAACAAATATTTGAAGGATTTCTCCGAGGCACTGCAAACAGCTCCACAGAGTGAACACAAATGTGAGTAGTGAAACTGTTTTTCAATCCTGTGCTTGTATAACAGCCTTAGCCTGCTTACTGCACGTTGATTAGCTTTTACCATATGATTTTACTATTCTGAGAAACATCTGACTTCTTGAACAACTCCAATGCCTTCCATGAGATTTTAGGAAGATTTTATTCTGAGTATCTGAGCCCAGAGTTTTGCTTTTTTAGGGTTTTTTCCTCAGCAGAATTGTCAATGAGAATTTTATTTTTTTTTCTAAAAAAGCTTCATTTCCAGAACTGAATTTCTGACAAAAATAATAATGAAACAGATACAAGGAAAATGTGTCAAAATCAGCCACTTCATTAACAAACAGAACAACATTAATTTTACAGGAGAATAACTCAATTAGGGAGGAGAGTCACACCTCTGGCCATAATTATTTGGTTTGTATAGGTTGTGCAGTGGTGCTCACTGACTATGGATTATTCAATACCATGGAATGAGGGAGGTTTTTGAGGAAGGTGGAAATGTACTTTTCGGGGTCCTTTTGGACCTACCTTCCCACGCTTTCTTTCCCTTCTACTTCATTATTCCTTTTCATTGAGGCTTCTGCTGCTTTTATTCCTTCCATTGTGGATTTGCCTGCCAGGTTTAGCGTTGTGCACCTAAAACCCACAGAATAAACTCAGCAGGAACTATCTGAGTAAAGCTGCATAAATTTCTGTTTCATCTCCCCTTGGCTTCTGCATTTCAGAAGTGCTAGAACCATTAGTCTGCTTTGCACCAGACTTGAATGTGAGCATGGGGGAGGAGGAAGGAAAAATACAGAAGAATTGGAGTAAATATTTTTGCTAGTTACAACTGAAAGTCTGTGTAAGGTATGGGGATCACATCAAAAGACATATAAACCTGTACAGCTCTGTTGCTGATCCACACAGAATTTTACTCATTTTGGTTACAAACTCGTTTATTGTTTCTGCCTCCTGTATTCTTTTTTACAGCTGCAGATAACATTGGAGTTTTTAGGCCTTTCTGTCCCCACACATCAGCCTTTGCAAGTAAGGTGTTCCTCAGTGGGAGTAAGGGAGACACACATGGAAAATTTCCTTATAAAGAAATTGTATGTGTCTGTTTATGCTCAGGTTTTTTAGAAAGAAAGAAAATAGAAACTGTATTTCTTTCTATTAATTGAGGAAAAGTGATACCAGATTAGTTAGACACACTTATTAATTCCTTGGTTTTCATATTTGCTGTAGTTTACATACTACTTGCACCCTCCATAGTGTTTTTTTAGTTTTTTTCTTTAAAAATGCACTTTTAATTTGCAGACTTAGTTATGCAAAAGGAATATAAAAATGTCTTCCTAAGCACGGTTGATTTTGGTGTGCTCCACACGTCTTACTGATTTTGCTACACTGTTAAATATATTTTCTAGGGAGTTAGTTCTGTATGCAACGTACCATCTAAAGTACATGGAGTTCTAGAGATGGAATCAATATCAAGTGACTTGATAGTATCTTTATTATGTTTTAATAATATTGGGGTTTACATTTAATTTCCTTGTGTTCAAATTTGGTTTTTTGGTTTTTGTTTGGTTGGTTTTGTTTTGGGTTTTTTTGTTGTTGTTGTTTTTTTTTTTTTTTTTTTTTAATTCATCTCCTCAGCATCTTTTTCTTACTAATGGCTAGAAATATTCTTATAAATAAATTTGTTTCCAGGGATTTTGCCTTTTTTGGAAGGGCTGGGTTGGTTTACTTAATTTTCTATGAGTGAATGGATAAATTCTCTCAATGGCTATAATGTAAATTAAAAATAACCACACTGAGGTCTGTGGCTATTTCATGGAGAGACAGGATGAATTTCACCATGCCCCTCCACAGCTAAGAAAGCACAATCCTGTTGCTACCAGAAAATTTATTCCAATATCCCTTACAAGAAGGAGGCCCTTAAGACTGATTTAATTTGATGACTATTTCCTGTGGACTTGTTTGAGAGACAGATAGATAGATCGACAGATATATTAGCTTTTATTTTAGTTTCTTCTCTTTTGTATATATAAGCCATACCATGTGATGTCTACTTTTTCAATGATTTAGAAAACTATAATATGCTGGTCAGAATTAAAAGCCCACATCACAAATATTCAGAAAAACTTCATAAATAATCTGATTACAGCACAGTTCCAGCCTTTTCCCAGGGGACTCCTCATCAGCAGCATTCAGAGAATGTGTAAACACTTCACCTCAGAGGAGGGAGGAAGAAATAATCCCTGGTCAATTGGCCCACAATCATCAGTGCACCATAAACAGCTGGTGGTGAATAACTCTCATCCTTACTGAGAATTGCAGCATGCACAGAACACAACTCCTGCCAACTGCTGTGTGCACCCCTTTGCTAAAATATAGAATAAACATTTTTCAGCTTTAGCCATGTGTCTGTGCAATCCGTTTCTCAAATTAAAATGGACAGAAAAATGCAAAACTGGAATAGATCAAAGGTCAGTAAGTATTCTGGCAATTCTGATTTTAAAGGGAGACGTGAAATAATTATTTAAAATGCATGGAGGAATAGAAAATCAGAAATAAGGGTTTTATATTTATCGAAGTGGGAAAATTGGGAAGAATTAAAATAGCCTGTAGTACCTTTACAGTTGCAAGGAAAGGAGGGAGATGAAATATTTTCTACGATATATAATAAAGACAATCAATAATTTTAATAAAATTTTTGGTTGTTATTATGACCAAGTGATCCAATTAATTACTAAACATAAGGAGCCCAATCTACCCCATTTGGTCTTTATTTGAACATTTACATTATTAGATAATGAAATTCATTATTTTGTGTTTATGACTTTTTGCAGGTGTCATACTTTCTAATTGAATATTTCTTCTTATAAAATGTTATCCATGTGGGTTGTTTTAATTGGTTCAGAGAAGAACGTGGTTTTATTTTACTGGAAGAGTGAAAATCATTTAAGCAGAAGGGAAATGTGGTTTAGGAGATAATTTGCTCCTGATAACTATTCTAATTTTTTTTTAAACATTTAGTCATCTTTTGAAAACATTTAGTCATCTTTTGAGGGTTTTTTTGTTGGTTTTTGTTTGGTATTTTTTATTTTCTTTCTAGCAGTAAAATAATCTGCAAATATGCCTTCTAATTAAATTTTATTCTCCAAAGAAGGGTCCAGAAAAAAAAGACATTGTTCCATATTTTTAATGTTGCTTGTTTGGTCTTTAATTCTCCTGATTTTTTTCAGTCTCAAACATAAATCCAACCCCTTTGGAGAGCTGTTTATTGACAGGGATTTCTCAGCTTTTCCAGGTAACTAATTATGGTCAAATGTCTGAAAGACTCTTTCTAGTAGTCTGTGTTCTCTTGGAGCAAAAGCTCATTACTCTTTGACAAAATCTTCCTGAATCTGGAGGAAAAACTCTTCACAGTCTCAATAAAAACATTTTACTGACTAGAACAGTGCTATCATTAATCACATCTTGCTTCCCAGCCTGTTCTTGCATTCCTTAAACACAGTAATAACAGAAGAGTAGAAAAACAGGAACATCTATTTTTTTAAAGTTTTTCTAATGAAGCATCTTTTAAATCTCATGTTTCTATTTTTTTTCTCTATGCTCCCCTTAATTTGCTCACATTTTTAAAGCATTATCCCTAAAAGACAGACAAGCCTAAGTTCCATGGGAAATAAAGAGAGCAGAATAACAAGCTTGTGCCTCTGACACCAGATAAACACTTAATAGGTCACAGAATGAAATTTGCTCACTTGTTTGCAAAACTTCCTGCTGCACAAATGGCATAGTCTGAACATTTGAAATGTGTGCTCTTTATGTGAAGCTAAGAGTTACCAGAAACTATTGATGAGGCCTGAACCCAGAGCAGATCTCTGGAGAACCCTGTTTCATGTCAGACTAAGACTCACCAGAGGATTGCCTGTGCATATTTTGAATATTTCCTGGTCCTTTTTTTTTCACCTTTATAAAACATACAATAATTTCATCATCACCATGTTTCCCCAACTTCATTAAGAATGTCATGTAGTTAATAACTTCTTCCCCGATGCACTTAGAGTGTCAAAAGGGGAAATTCCATTGACTTTTCTTCTTGTTATGTTGTTATTCCTTCAAGGCTTTGTGAGTGGATTGGTTAATTTTCTTCACTATCCTTCTGGATAGTGAAGTGAGGCTGACAGGTCTATGATTTTCTTGTACTCTTTTGCTTGGTTATTGTTTTGTTGTTTGTTTTTTTTCTCTGTTAAAGCCTAAGTTTTGTCTTCTCCTGACCTATGCTGCATCAGCTACACTCCAAGTTACAGGAAATAATCACTAATGACTTGGAGACTGCTTTTACCACTCCTTTAAATTCTTGAGGAAGCCCTGGTTACTTAGATACTTCCATCACTCAAATATTACTTAATCTCTCCATAAATAGATGAATACTGGCTATAAATAACCATTTAAATTCTATTTTCAGGACTATGAATGACAGGGATATATTACTGAGGAAGCAGAGACTGAGTATTAAAAGGGTGTAGGGAGGAAATAATTTAGACTTTTAGGAATTACTGGCTCAATTAAATCCTAAGTCATAAAAGAGTTATAAGCTAAGGTCATATGCAAGAAGTTCTCCTCACTTAAAAAATGAATCAGGGTCATTGGTCTGAGCCTTTTTAAAAAGTTTCATATTGGCCTTTTAATTTTTTTACAGTTCTTTAAGTTCAGTGATAGATTTAGTTTTGTTTAACTTGTCTCTGCATGTATTGAATTAAGAGCTGGTCTTTTACTGAAGAGTTATGTAAGCTGCAGATTTTTTAGAATCATTTTGCACAATTCAGTCTGGGGAAAAAATAGAGAATATTTTACTTAATTAACTGAGAATTAAATAACATCTTGCAATTTGTATATAATTTCTCCACTGAATTAATTTCTGTAGGCTTTTTCCTACCAAATCTAAAAGGATCAAATGCTTAATTTGAAATTCCATCTAATTAAAGGAATTCTGTATTTTATTGATTTCTTACCAGAAGAGAACAATTTAAAGCAAGCAATATTACACTAGGGGAAGCAATTGCCTTTAGCATATTTGATACTGTATTTCAGTTTAAGAGAGTTTTATACTACTTTACCTGATGCATTTTATTCTCATGGTTTTTTTATCTCAGGTTTCACTACTATGTAAATTTTAATGGGAAAGAAAGAAAACTTAGGTTGCAAACACCAGGAAAAATCTTGTACAAAGTTGAAAACCAGACTAAATAAATTGGACACCCTACACAGCGCAATATATATTTTAAACACGTACCCATGATGATATTCTTAAAGGTCACAGATGATCTCAAACTGCAAGTTACCTTTTAGATAAAAATGTTGATTATAATGAAAGTGATTGTAAGTGTGGTTCAAATTGTTCTTTTCTTTGAGAAGTGTCTCTTGCTCTCTCCTCTTTCCTGTTAATTACTGTGTGCTAGCAGGAGAGAAGCTTCTGCTGCAGCTGTGCAGTAGGTGACAAATAGTAAAGCACTGTATGGACAATAGTATTGAAACCATCTATGTCTTATGCATTCATACCCTTGGAAAATGTGTTTCACTTGTCCAAATGCAGGCTGGGCTCCCTGTCCTTGTTAGAAATACCCCTGGAAAGGTCAGTGGGCAGGTCACCAGTGCCTGGCCTCTGACAGGACACTGCTTCAGGCACCAGAAGGAGCACAAATGTAAAAAGCAGTGATGCACCTATTGCATTTGCTGGAACTGCAGCCAGAAAGCCTCTGTCTTACAAAATACATCAAAGCTTTGGGGAAGTAAAATAAATATTGAACGTGGCAGTCATGTGTAGTATACCCCAGACCTATTACTATGTGATTTTAACATTATTGTGCTTTTCATATCAGTGATTAATTATGAGCCTCACCTTTCATCCTATAAGGAAAGTTATTAATTATTACAAATGAGTCTTCTCAAAGTTACTTAAGGTAGGGCTGAGACTGGAATGAAAGATTTATAATTTAGCACACCCTCATTTTAATTTTTCCAGCACAGAAAGACTAAGAAACATTCATATCTGGATGTTGATTATTCCTTTGGAATGACTTTAAGAAAAAAAAAAAAAAAAAGAAAAGAAAAGCAGAGTACAGTTGGAAATAAATTTTCCAGTCTTCACCTGAAATTTAATATCCTAATTTGAAGCCTTGCTGTTTTGGACCAGAAAATTGCTGTAATGTTGGACTATTTCCTATTTTGAGATGGGTATTTTATGTGATATTTGAAACTGTTCCAGGGACATAATTTTTAGAAACAAAAAAAAAAATCCTTTGGTTGCCAGATAGAGTTCTCTAGCATTTCATTTGTCTTTATCACCAAAGTCCTCTCACTGCAATAAAACATGAATGAAAATAGGCATTCTATGCAAACTGACCGTACTTATATGTTTTTTCATATGGTCTTTTGTACAAAGCTTCCAAGTTGTCCTATATCTATGCTAATCAATGGGAATTTCAACTCATTTGTGCTGATGCCCTATTATATCATTATTAAAGGATGGTGTAGAGTGCATCTCACAGACCTGATGTACCAGAGGCATCCCCATTTTGGAAATAAATTAAAAGTAGTAATTGCTTCTCTCTGCCTTAACAAGTGGGATAATTTTGGAAGGAAAATCTGAAGTATAGAGCAGTAGTTATGCTTGTTACACTGAATCAAAGCACAGTATGGGAAGAGGAAGGAGGCTCTCCACAGACAGAATCTATTCATCGTGCCATAAAAAAAATCCACCCAGGGTGTGCCCAATACTGCATAAAAGGGGAGTTCCCAGCATGTACAGTTATACTTGCTACCTATGTTCTTCTTTTTATTCTTATTTTTATTCTACCTTGTTAAAGCTGGTATCAAGTCATTTATTATGCATTTCTCTTTGAGATCCTGGACTCCATCTCTCTGTTTCTTCTTTTTCTCCCACAGAGCTGGTGTAAAACATTAGAATGGTGCCAAGGTGCAGTAAGGTCCTTGTTGGATATTAGGGTTGTGGGGCATGACCTGGAGCATTCCTGAGCAATAGTGCAGACCCTGCAGGCTTGTTGGTATGGTTGTGGGTGAACCAGTTTAAATACAGAAGGGCAAAGAAAACGAAACTCTGTGAATGAAATGGAACGAACTTTGAAGGTTCAAAACATTCCCCAAAAGAACGATATAAAAACCAAATGAAATTAAATGTTGATGCTATAAAATGGATATATATTTTATTTAATAATAAGTGAGGTGAACAGAAAGAAAAAGTAGAGAAACGTTAGAAAAAGCTAAGGTTACTTTAAAAAGCATAGGATGGGTTGTTGCCACCCCGTCCTCCCTTTGCTGTTGCTGAGTCTGCCCCTCCCTGCAAGTTATTGCCAAATCTCCCTCCTGCAGGAACTCTGAGGCATAATGAATTTGTTATGGACTCTTAACCTAATGATATTTTTGCTATGAATAAACAATGTAAGAGCTGATGGTCTGTGTGAGGCAAATGTGTGCAAATGACTGAGGAGGGTCTTAGGAACACTTTCAACTTTTGTTTTTGTACTTGCACAGGATGGTGGAGAACTGAATTAAGTTGAATGTTGGAAAATTTAGTGTGTGTATATATATATATATATATATCCACCAAACTACTTGAAACTAAAAGGGCTATCTCATCTTGCCTAGAAACCCACATCCTGTTTCTCCTAAAATAAATAGCTAAGTAGTTGTAATTACATTTGGGTTTCTGGTTTTGTTTCATTCCTTAGGAGAAATGCAGAGGAAAATCAGACAGCTAGAACTAATTTAAGATGCCAAGGTTTTTGCTTCTGTTCCACATTATTTTGCATTGTATTTTTTTAAAATTGAGAAATCGATGAAGGATACAGCCAATATGGTGTTTCTGTAAAAACAAAAATCTCATCTGTACAATAATTAGAATATAGATAGATGTTCCAGATGGTACACATGCAAAAGAAGCCTAGCTGCAAAGCAGATGGTATTATGACCATACATAAAGCAACTGGATAATCATTGTAATATTGTGACATGTCATATTATAAGAATAAATACTTAGTTTTCCTGAGAAAAAAGGTAAAATCATCAGTAAATTAAACCACACAAGGCAGATGTAGCACTTATCCAGGAGTTACAGTTCTAATAGGAGCTTAGAGGCTTTATTACTTTAATTCATTCCCCTTATGAAAAGGAGGTAATTCTAATTCCAGTAAAATGTCCTTTACACTATTAATTTTAGCATAAGCAACTTTAAATTATTTAGATTATTCTGGATTTCCAAAATTTTGCCAATTTTTTTACTCCCCCTGAGAATACTTAACCATTACAAGCAGTTGTATTCCTAAGTTATTTTTCTTTAAATGCAATAGACATTTCTATAAAAATGTGCAATGAAATATTGCAATATCTGGTAAAAGAATGAAAAAAATCCAGTATAGCTGGACAATTTCTATGATAAGACACAAGATCAATATTAAAAAAATTTCTAGATGTTGTTTATATTATTAACATACTCAACAACCTAGATATGTTACTAAATATGGAAATGGCCAGCACCAAAACTAGAAAAAAATATTCATATTTTGGTACTGCAGAGAATTCCTAGACCTAATGGAATTTATCCTTTGAAAGTTTTTTTTAACAACACACAAGTTGTTTCACAAGCATCAACACAGAAATATGTGTGTATATCAATCTAACTTTGTGATCTACAGTAAATCATTTTATCTGTAGTTTCTCTAGATAGACATATACGTTTTTTCCAAATGGAAAATAAAATGCTTTCAAAAGAGAACAAAACAAAGCAACACAAAGACCTTTCTTTTGTGAACATATTAAGAGGAAAAAAACTTCCAGGATATCTCCTATTTGATTTAGGAGGACATTATGCTCTTGTACAGAAAATACATGTACTTCTGAGAAAGTTGCCATTTCTAGTGGGCATGTTAGAGTTCCAGGTCTGTATGCAGAGCCCTTATTGATGAAGTAGATTGATCCTTATTAATCCTTATTGATCTTTATTACTAGTGTTGAGCTCCAGTAGCAGTCCCTGGGATGCAACACAGGCTTGTCGTTCCCTTCTAAACAAGAAAAGGCATCATCCTCTCATCCTGTTTCTGGATAGCAACTCCTGCAGCCATTTCTAAACTCTTCCAAAAGATCATCTTTTGCCTAATAATCCTTACATGTCCTAGGAAATCTGAAAGGCAATATTGCCTGCTGATAGTGCAGTGCCCTAGAAGATCTGCCAGGTGATTTTCTTTTTTCATTGCAGTTGAACTGAGCTGCCTCTGATCTTTGTTACAGACAAAGATTTGTGACCAATATTTTGGCTATGGTTTTGACTTTGTTCCACAGTCTAATGAAGTCTACTTGATGATGTCCAAGCAAATTACTCAACACCTTTTGACATGAAACAATGAGCCCTTTGTTCTGTACTATGAAACAGTTCCAGCTCAGGATGATGGTGCAGTTTATGGAAGCAGTCATTGACAAGATAGCACAAGTGGATTGGCCTGCACTGTCATAGCAAAACTGTGATAATGTTTGTGCAACTTCCTGTGCAAGAAATGGGATGGTTTGACTTGGAGAAATGATGTCAGCATATGAGAGATAGACCAGGATGTGTTGCTGGTGTGGTATGAAGACATCATTTTAGCTGTAAATGTTTCCAGTATAGGATTCAGCTCTAGCTGAACAGGTTCTTCTGAGTGAAAAACCACATCACTTGTTTCTTACTTGAATTAGGTAATTCTGTTGTTCTGGGATTTTCAGTGAAAAATGAACTGCTTTATTATTAGCTCAGAAGAATCCAGTTGTAAAAGACAAAAAAATCTTAATGCACCAAATGTGGTTTTGGTTGTGATGGAAGGACATGACAGCTACTGTAGGAAGACATTTCCATGTTTATTTGAGATACCATGGTGTCTCATTGATTAATAATTCTGCAAGGTTGTAAGCTGTATTTGCAGCTATCAAAAAAGCCCTCAATAAAACAAAACACACAAAACACTCACAGAAAAAAACTCCCATGAACAAAAACAAAAATTTAAATCAACTAAACATAAAAGCCCCAAAACAACCAACTTCTATGCCCTCCATAAACCCTCAAAATAGATAGTGTCAGATCTTCAGGCACAGATACATCATCCAGTCTGATGTCTATATATCACTCACAACATTGACTGCAACATTTCCCTTGATAAAAGCAACTTGGCTGAATAAAACCTGTGCTCCAAAACAATGTGCAGTTGTGAACTGAAAACCTTTGGAACCATGAGAAACAGCAGCTGTCTTAACTTATTCTGATGATATTTATTACAAGTCTAGTTAAAAAAAAAAAAAGAATCAAATTTCTCAGTTAAATTGTCTGCTTCCATGTACTTTTGCTCTACCTTTCCTCACTTCATTTGCTCTCTGTACTGTCTTCTAAGGATAATTGCATGCAGTACCAAGTCACCTATCTTATTTTGGAAGCTGAAAAGAAGCTGCGTTTCTAGCATTACTCATTGTTAGGAATTATCTCCTCATCTCGAAACCTTATTTCTAGACTCCTGATCTTTGTTTCAATGGCCTAGCTCCCAAATTGATTCATCTCAATTTGCATGGCTTTTTCTATCCTCAGTTATCTTTCTCCTAGTTTCTAGCACCTACCAATGTTTTCAGGAGTTATTCTTCATCCTGACTTGATGAGTGATGTGATCTAATATTGATCTGTGTGGAAGGCTCCTAAACTGCACACAGCCCTAGTACCAGGGAAATGGCTTTTTGTTCATGGTGTTTTTCCCCAGCATCCAGATCCGTTGCCTTTGTGGCTACATCTGTGATGCTTTGTAGAAGTTAAAAGAGGTGCACAGATAGGGTAACTTCAGTCACAATTCCTGTGTTTTTGCACTTTTTACTGGGTTTTACAAGATGAGTCTCACATAAAAAGTGGAAATAGTTCAGCATAGGTTTTAACCTCTGCTGCTTTTATATTCAAATATAAATTGTGTCCGAGGCACCTGGTATGCTCAGAAGAGTTTTTCAAAGTCTGTGTTTGCCAAAGGAAGCAAATAACAAAACTTATAAATAGCTCTACTTGTTAATCCTAATGTTTCATTTGCACAAAAAATTACATTTTTTTTACATTTTCACTACAATACTTATTATTACTAACTTGCCAACATTTGCAAGTTGGAATGATGTATTTTTTTTTGATATCTTAATAATGAATGTATCTGCCTGCTATAATCTTTGAGGAACCTGGGCCTGTGACTTGCCTGCAGAAATGTTTATAATACTGTAACTGCTTGTAACCTGCTGATTCCTTATCTTGTAGCCCAGAGTTGATGCAGACTTGACCTGCACAGGTATTTAAATTTCTGTTGAATACTACTGATGTTCTGAATCAGTAGGAGATAAAAAAATATTATTTGCCAGCTGTGAGAATGAAGATGAAATGGGAGCCATTTGCTATATGATAGAGGCAGTGACCATCAGAGCAGTGAGGGAATAACCATGTTTCTTTCCTTCCCATGTTTCTACTCCTGTCTAGCACAAAGGTCATTTGCTTTGGACACGGGATAAAATTCTGGAAATCTACAGAAGGAGAAAGATATAGCTGTATACGAACTACACCTCGAGGAGTTATGCCTCAGCTCTCCTGAGGTCATGATGTAAACCCACATATACTGTAGCCAAAAAATATAACATGGAAAAAGCATTGCTTTAAAATGAACAGCTTATTTTAAGTTAGGGAAAGAATAAACAAAAAATAATTAGTGAAGACTTAGGGAGAATGGATCATGATTTTGAAAGAACAGCAATGAAACTGTTGACCAACTGCTTCTCAGTTAATATTAGACAACTAGTGCACTTGCCTATCACCTATAGATAATGGCATCTTAGTGCTTTGTGTATTCAGAAGAAATGCACTGTTACTTGTTCTTGCTCCTTCTGTACTATCACTGATATCTAACAGAGGAAAAAGCTTTCTTTTGCCTAAGTCCACTGGCAAAAGAAATTATGTGAGGCTCAGCCACCTTGCTGAGAGTTTGTTTCCTGTTTCTGCCCACTTCCCTTCATTACAAGCATTGACAATATCCTACATTTTTTATATTGGCTCCTTTTACTTAGTAGGGGATTAGAAAACAGTAGCAAACTTATCTACAAAAATAGATATTTAAAGATTCTTTGCAAACACCTTTAATATTGAATTATCATCTAGAGAATGACTCACAAGCTGAAGTCTGGTATTGTTATGTGAAAAAAAGCCCAATCTGACTCCAGAGTCAGTTAAGTCTCAAGCCATAGATCAGTTGTTCTTTATCACGGAGAAAAAGGAACTGGAAGTTTTGCACAGGATATTCAAGCTGTAGTGAGAGTCATGCAGCAGAGTTTGTCTTGGGTGGCTTTGTTAGGAAGTTTTGGCTGTTTGTTTGTTTCATTTGATTTGTGTTTTGCTTTGTTGGAGGCTTTTTTGGGGGGGTGGTTATTTTGGGTTTTTGTGTTTTTACAAAGATAGTATGAAAAATATCCATCCTGTATTTTCTTTGCCCTTGTGATCTCCAGCAATGCCCCGCAGGGCGATTTATCCCACTTTAAATGAAGATATAGCACATTGGAGATGATAACCAGGAGATGTCTTTAAAATACAAAGTAATTAGCACTACCTCCATCCTCCCACCCTTGGTGGGTGCTGTTTTTCCCTGGTGGGAGCAGAGGAGTTGTTAGCTGTGCCCAGGCTGACACAGCTGGGCTTTGCAGGCCCTGCAGGGAAGAGCTGATTTCCAAACTGAGCAGCTGCACATCATTCTTAAGAATAATTTAGCAGTTTTCTCCTCATTTAAGCCAAGCAGGCTCCAGAGTTTACTGAGACACTCCAGCTGAGGGCAGAAGCAATTTCTGTGTGTATGAACACATATCAGACAATTTAGGGCTCCCTTCATTCCTAACCTGACCGTGAACTGCCAGTGCCGGTTCAAGAGCAGCGAGTGCAATGTGCTGCTAGCACAGAATAATCAGCCAGGCACTTGCTGTAATGAAAGGAGGCTCGATGAGCACTGTGATGGGAACTCTGTTATAGCACTCTATTGTAAGGAGGACAATGGAGTAGGAGCCAATGGAGTTTTTTCAAAAACCATTTGTGTGCAAGCTTGACTTCAACGTTTTTCTTTCAGTCCGATATTAGTAAATATTTTTTGAGCAAAATGTTTCAGTTCCTAAATAAATCACTTGAAATAATTGGAGCATGTATATTTAATTTAAGCTTGAAGTAGTTACTCTTAAGACCTTGCAATAAGAAAAAAAGAATTCCGTTTTTTTTATAATAAGCATTTACAAAACTTCTTGCAAATGGTTGTGAATGGAGAAACTTTCCAGAGTGACTTTTTTCCCTTCTGAACAGACTACTTCAATAAACTGATATTTCTTAATCAAACCAAAAGTTTTATTCCTTATCACGATTGTGACTCTCGAGTTTCATGCACTATACTTGTTTTCTTTAGCTGTAAACTGATGGCATAGGCATTTAGGAAAATTCCAGTTTTACAGATTCTGCCACGATTGGACCAGACTCACCTGGAGTGAAGCACAGACACATTGCTCTTGCCCAAAGTTACTTGTCCAGCTTTTATCACTGACTGATACTGACAGAGACAAGTGCCAAGTGCATTAGCACACTCTAACAATCAAGATTTCTAGGAATATTTTACCTGTCTTGTGAACTTTCCAATCACGGAAGACTATTTGAAAAGAGAAAAATTTTGGTAGTCACTAAAAATTACATGGTACTAAGAAAAAACAGTTCGTGGGTTTTTTTTATTTGGTTGGTTGGTTGGTTGGGGTTTTTTTTTGCTTTTAATATTAGACCTCATTAGTTAGATAAGGAATGTACCCATTTCAATTCTCTTTGTAGGCATCAAATGAGAAAGCTTAACAGGGAGGTTCCTAAAAAACACCTGAAACTCAACTTTTTTTAAAAGAGCGTTAAACTATTTTTAAAAGGTACTAGTAGAAGGCATTTATTTATTACTTCCCTTTAAACTCATTGACTTGTAATTATATTATTATAATCATTGTAATTTGCCTAATGGGTACCCTGCCCCCTTCACCTTCTCACCAGAAAAGATGTTGTCAATAAAAAATACATTAAATATATAATTACCAGCAGATAATCACCTTCTGATCCAGATTTTTTTTTTTTTTTTAAATCATCACTTCCCCTTTGAGGTCACCTGGGCAATGCTACGGTGCCAATGATTTTAACTTCTGTAACATCTGCATTCCTGACTATTCTTCTAAGAAGGACATTTTGGGGTATCTTCAATATTGTTGAAAATCTTACTGCAAAATTCCATCAGATGAGTAGTTAACCTCTAGAAAATCATCCTTCCCAGATTTATGTGGTTCTGAATGTAAACTTCTGAAATAATCTCCTGTTCCAGTTAAAGATTCTGTCTAGAATACAAATAATGAGTTTTCTATAAAATTATAAGATGAACATCAATACCTATACATTCCAAGAAAAAAATGTATTTTTTTACAGAGATTGCATACACACACATGTTAAATAATATGGCAATAGACTGTCCTTCCTGAAATGAAATCAATGACAGATAACATTGACTTTTGTTCACAGTCAAATCAGTTGTGGGCTCTAGAAGGTCTGATAGCAAGAAAAGAGATGTTAGGGTACACAGTGTTGGATTTTTTTTTTTCCCATTATTTTTCAATAAGCCAAACGTAAAAGTGGAAAAAAAATAGAAAAAGAAGGCATAGGCTCTTGACTATATAAGTTCCAGGAGAATCAGAATGTTTTGAGACAATTCAGAGCAAGTTCCTTCTTTCCTTTAGGGGTTAGTTCAGATTTTCCTTTGGAAAAAAGGAAAGTCTGAAGGATTGTTCCTGGAGGAGCTCAGGAAGCCTGAAACATTTTTTGCAATGTGTTTCTCTGCATGAGGGGTGCTGATGCCTTCTATGAGTTTTTGTTTTGGTAAGAATAGCTTAAACTCATCAAAAGCTGTGTATGAATGTACAGCTTGGGGGGGCTGGGAAAAAGGATGTAATTACTTGCTTTAAAGACGTAGGTTAATTATTACAGATTTATTAGTAACTGTCATAGTCATAGTTATAAACACTTGCATGTATCCTCAGGGAATATTAATTTTCCCTCTTTTGCTCAGGAATGAAAAGCTTCAACAGCAAGGGTGGGAAGCAATGAATACATGATAATTTTAAGCATCAAATATGTGTGTTCACAGGCAAAAATACATCCCAAGCATTTAATTTTGAACATGCATTTGCCAGTTACAGCAAACAAACAAAAAATCTTATTAAATTGCATCTGGAAGGCCAAGTAAAGAATAATTTCAGTTTCTTTAGAAAAAGAATAGATCATTTATTCTTCCTCTGCAGCTTTAGTTCAGCAAGAG
>WBNP01002340.1:65547-141746 GCA_013401095.1 Passerina amoena
CAACTACCTAAGATAATTGAGGGATTTTTTACTGAATATTTTTGAAGGATTATCATTTCTATGATCTAGTTCCAGAATTCTTTTTTGCAAAGTGAGTGCATGAGTGGTGTAGTTGTTCTTTTTTTTTTTCCCTCTTCATGGAGCTACAGTGAGTTGTGAGCTCCCATCCCTGCCATTCTCAAACCAGGAGGGCCCATTCACACTGAAGTCCAACAAAGGACAGTCCACCAGAAAAATTCTGTGTCTAGAGATTTTTATTTATCCAGACTGAATAAGATATCACAAGTGGCAGGTAGGTTATAGCCTTCACTAGAATGTGGGGAAAACTGTTGGGATTTTTTCTCTTTTCTATATGTATATATATATAGATTGAATATACACACAAACACACCCATGCAGTTCAAAAATACACCTGAGTGATTATCTTTCAATTCATAAAATGAGAGCAGAGAACTGAAAATGATATGAAGCTCTCCCTAAGCTTCCTCTCACTTCCTCCACCCAAGAAAAATAAGAATCCCCAAAAGATAAAGGGACATTTACCTCAGAGAGAAAACACCAGCAGTTAGATCTGTTTAGCCTGTGCCCCAACACTGCAGGGATGTAAATGAAGGATTGGGCTTCATATCCAGGATACCTTCCTTCTTTTCCATCCCTACTCCAAGTTACATCCTGTGTTCTCTTAGTTTAGCAAATGGTGGCTGAATGACTTCCCTCTGACTCAGTTTCCTATCTGTGAAATGGAAAAGGTGCTGAATTATTGTCAAAGCAATTGAAACATGACTTAAAACAAGAAACAAAGGTAATATTAGTCTACCATCTTTCTAGTTTTTGCTAGAGTGGCCTATTTCAGGAATGTTCAAGAACTTTGACTTTGTCAGATGTGTTAGAAAAGAGAAAGTTCTTTTTCTGAGCTGGCTGAAAACATCTGGATCATTTAAGGACAAAAACTTTTTTTCTTCAAATGATGTATTTTAGTCTTCATTTATAATTAGCATTGGACAAACTTAAAGAAACATGCATTTCCTTGATCTTTGAATGGATTGATAGGGTCCTGGGTGCTGCAGTAAAATCACAGCCATTCTTCTGGTTTTGGATGATCTGTAACAGGTCCCAGATTAATTGAGGATGAGAGAAACTAAATATAATGATCTGGAAAAGTTTCTATTATCTGGGTAACTTCTAGACTTTTTCTGCCTTCATTTCAGATTCATGTCTTGTAGACAGTAATTTTTGCAACCTGAAGTAATCAGGAGCTTTGTAATTGACTTTGGGATTTGACCCAGCTAAATTTTTGGTTTTGCTTCCTGGTATAAAATTATAAATAACTTCATGTTCAGCTCTGGTAAAGAAGCCCTAAAAGAACAGTTCCTACATTTCTTGCTATCAATATGATATTTCTGTATTATGGTTCTATAAATAAAAAAAATATGTTCAGGCCTGATTTTTGAGAATCCTTATCAAAGAGTCTGCAATGAGATTATTCTTTTCTCTGTGGCACATGAAAGCAGTGGCAATAGCTGCACTACTTTTAAATAAATGTGTTGTAGTGGGTCTGCCCTTCCTGGCCTTCAGCTTACCACCCTGCAAGTCTCACTCTCCTCTTCCCAACAGCACAGGGGATGGGCAAGCTTGAGGGTTGAGATGGGGGCAGTTTAATGAATAAAGCAAAGGTCACAAAGAAGCAAAGCAAGAGGAGGAGATTTATTCTCTTATTCCCATTAGCAGGCAATGTCCAGCCACTGGCAGTCAGGGCCTCAGTATGAATAGTTGCTTTGGAAAATAATTGGTTTATTATTAAATCCTCCTCCCCTTCCCCCACTGTTTTCCTAGGTCTTTTTCTGATGAACATGATGTTGTGTGGTGTGGATTATCCCTGGACAGTTGAAGCCAGCTGTCCCAGCTGTGTCCCCTCCCAAACTTTTGCTCATCCTTTCAGCCTTCTGGCCTGAGAGAATATTCTGGTGATGTGCTCAGCAGCAGCAGAAACGTTGGCACTTTATCAACACCATTTTAGCCACAAATGCAGCACATGACGCCACATGGGCTGCCGTGAGGGAAGTTAACTCCATCCCAGCCAGACCCAGCACAGCCATCATCCAAAGCTGTTCTAATCCCTTTGCCAAGTGCAGCAACGCAATAAAGATGTTTTATTGTTTGCTTTTATTGTTTGTGTCTTTAAAAGGCCATTAAAAATAACAGCCCAAATGTTTCTGTGGTTCGTGGGATCTATATGTGTCAGTATTAAAGTGAGTCATACCATCACAGTCATGATAGGTTATTGGCATTTTACTTTAAAAGAAAAAGTATGGCTTGCTTGAACTATTTTTTTCTCTCTGCTTTAGTAGCACCTCAATCCTAGGAGCTATTATGAATGTTTATATAAGAAAATGTTCATAAAGCAGAATTCCTGCCTTTATTAAGCACTATATTTCATTGCAAAATTGGTTTTGCTGTGAATTCTAGGAAAATATTTTCAAAGTATTACACTGTGTAAACATGTTCTTGGTAATTGCATAACACATTGATCTTGGTGAGTCAAATATCAAACCATTTCCCAAAGATATTCCCTTGAACCACATGTATCTGAAACCACACAAGCAGTTCCAATATTTAATAATGTCTGTGGGTTTGTTTCATAGCTGAAATGAAAGATAATTGTTTCCATGGGCTGTCAGCAGTGTGTTTTTATGTGGTTACCTCTTCTCCTGGAGTGGAAGAGTGGCTGGTACCTCCTTTAAACCTTCTAATACCACCAGGATAAGTTAAGTGATGTTATTGCCTGGTTTAACAGCTGTCCAGCTTTTAACCATTAGTTTTTTACTTACAAAGCTCACTAAAGTTTTCTGCATCCATATCCCAAAAACAAAAATACTGTCAAGGATGGTAGAGCCTTGTTACCAACCCTAGCTGAAACCAGAACAAGATCTTTGGACTGATTCTCCTTGGGTTTTGTCTGGACTTGTCTTGATCTACTTAAAGACTTTATTTAGGAGTAAATTATAGTAACAACTGAAGATTTTTCTACATAGAAAAGAAAAACATCTATAATCTTCATATAATGAAGTAATACAGAGTATGGGCATAGTATAGCAACAGAGCCCTGAAATCTGGGACCTGGTGCAGTGGAGAGGAATGTGGGTGTAACATGGTGACCCTGGGGACCTCAGGAAACAACTCACTTGTGACTATTTGCTGATAAGTGAAGAAAAAAAAGGCATGTGGGTTGGATGGTACAGATGTTTAGAATAATTATCAATTATATGTAAAACACTCCCTATGCAGTACATTGAACTGCAAAGTGGAATTGCAGAGCAAGGAAGAAAAGCAAACTGTAAAAAGTTATGAGATAAAAAGACATAAAAATACCCCTCATTGGACCCCAGAGTGAGGAAGATGAAGTCATCCTCCTGCCACCAAAGAGGAGAAAGAAATTCCTGCCTTCAACAAATCTTTTTCTCTGAAGGACTTGCTGTCAGACTCCTCCTGCCCTCAAAGTTTAGCCAATAACCTCAGGACCAAGAAAAATAGTAGGAGGGTGTGTCATGACAGTAGGGAATGACTTGGTATAATTGTCTGTATACCTGTTTTATCTCTATTATTATTGAGACCCTTTCTCTAATAGTAATTTATTGTTAGGGAGGGGTTTTTTTTGTTTTTTTTTTTTTTTTTGTTGGCTTTTTTTGTTGTTTTTTTTGTTTTTTTTTCTTTTTCTTTTTTATTTCCCCATTTATCTATAATTACTAGATTTGGAATTATTTGATTAGATGGCTAGAATCTCAATTTCACAAGCAATAGTTCTTGACTTGGCTCATTAGGAGTGTTTTCTTTTGCCCAAACAATTTTCTGAGCCTGTCAATACCTTCCCAATTTCTATATTGAGTTTATCATTAAAGAAGATATTCAATACTTGTTGTAGCAAGTAAAAAATAGTTCAAAATATTATTTACGTGTAATTACATAGCCAAGGAGAAAGTGAAATAATATTTCTCTGTCTTTTCAATAATGCCAGCAACATTGACTTCTAAATAAAATTTTATCTATGTGAATTCCAGATTGTATTGGTTGCTTGCAAGTGTCTCACCATGTGAATTAAAAAAAAAAAAAATTAAGAAGAAACCCACCCCACCCCCAATATTCATAACTAAAAACTTGTGTTCAAAGGTTTTCCTGGGAACTTACTGTACCAGAGCTACATCTTGAGGGATGTAGGGACACAGCCAGCAGTGGCATTTAATGAATTAGTGGCTACAGGAAGTAGAATATAACTGCATTACACTGGGCTAACCAAGCTGAACATATCCTTTCCATTAATTTACTGCAAGCTGAGGATATCTATGGTAGACAATAATAAATTGAACTCCAGACAGCTTCCTTTTACTGTAGGGGGTGAGATACCTCTCAAACTTTGAAGCACAGTTTAGGAGGGATTACAGCAAAGGAAGGGAAATAATTGCACTGACTGAAATCATCACTGTTTAAGCCTGTGTAGACAAACAGTTGTCATTCTGTGGCACTAAAGCTTTAGTGATGAGCCTAATTAGAAAGGCAACTCAGCCTTCAGTGAAATCCACTGGTTTCTCAGGCCTTATTTTGTTGAGTACAGGAGTAACATGGGTCAATCTCCATGGCTGCAGAAAATGAAATCCTGAATCTCATTCTCCTATATGTCCAGACTGAAACTGACCCTCAACTATTTTTTATTGTTAGGTCTCGCAATGAAAAATGTGCATGATGCCACTGTCACCATTCATTTTTAGATTTGGAATTGATATGATATTGATATGGGTTTGATACAGTATTGATACTGACTTAGGGGATATTTTAGCATGACACCAATTTTTACATTTATTTGTATTTTATAAATCTGTTGACTGATACAATACTGATAAGCATTACTAAAACCACTTAGCTTACTGTTATGTCTGTTTGGTTTCATCACTAACTGCAATGCATGTGTACAATATAGTTTATACACTTGTTCTAGTTTTGTTTCTTTATTTCTCCTGAATTATTACTGAATTAGACTGTTACCTATTTAATACCTGGAATGGAAGATATATTATTAAAATCTGGTATAGTGTTAACTCTCTATCCAGTTCAGCACACTTGTGGCAGCATTAGGTTGTTTTGTAGCTAGGAAAGGTAGCTAGAAAATCAGAGGCAGAGATGATTCAAGTAATTTAAGTCCTGTGCAGATATTAAGATGATTTAGGATAGCATGAATTTGATTTGTATAGATATGTCAATGGGGAAAAAGATTTAGGCTGTGGGAATTTTTTACATTGAAGGTTATTGCATAGAGAAAATATTTTTTCAAACAATATCTTTTAATCCTCCTTTGACTTTTTTCCCCCAGCTCCACAATTTTCAAAGTTCCTACCAAAAAAATCCCTTTTTCCCTTTCCTTAATAAATGCTACAAAAGAAACATGCTGGAGTGCCAGGTGTGCCTTCCTAGGCCAGTTACATCATTTTTGGTCGTGTAAAAACTCCAGATCTGCTGAGCAGCTCCCGTGGCCCTGGAGAGGAAAGAGGGTACCCAGAGTGAGTGTGATGATTTAGCAGAGGCTGTCACTGTGCTCCACATGGTAATTTGTGTTAACCAATGTCAGAATTGTAGATGCTCTGCTGCTGAGTGTTTTAGACCACATGTAGAGAACACCAACAAATGGCATGTATTTGTCTCTCTTGTCAATGAACAGTGCTATATTCTAATATTCTAACCTATACTTAGTGCTTTTTTTCCTTTTTTTTTTTTTTTTTTTTTGCTCCTGCATAGGTGTGAAACAGTATTTAATCAGAAACACAGCTAACAGAGAGCATCAAATTCCTGTCTACATAGCTTCCCATAATGAGTGAGACTTAATTAAATAGGTAACAATCTAATTTGGTAATTTCTGGGATAAAGTAAGTGTCCTTTGCCCCTCTGGCCAGGGCAGACTAGGTGAAATTTAAACAATGTCTTGTAATGACAAACCAAATAATTAGTAAATAACAGAAATAATCAATATTGTTCAGACACCGTGTCTACAGGGTAGTGGCAAACCAGTTCCTGTCTTTCTAACGCTTCTCTGGTGTGCCATTGAAGGGTTTGTCAACCTTGCTCTGTAATGACATCCTTTTATATGGATGAATATGTTAGCTATTGAGTATGTTAAGGTGTTTTCCCATTCAGATTTTAGTCAAAATCTAGTTCACTCTTGTCTGAAAAAGCTTTCCCTCTGCAATCTTCAAGTGTTCATGGACTAGTTCTCATTGTACATGAAAAAAAACAACCTGTGTGAAGGAAGCTTTGGTTTGCAACACAGAATCTGTAATCATCACTGTTTTAATTTGCAGGCTTGGGGAAAAAAATATATAAACCACTGACTTACTGAAGAGATGTGGAGATATGAGGTTTTCTAGTGTCTGTATGGCCAAGTAATGGAATAGATAATGAATTATATATTGAGTTGAGAATTCTAAGTTATGAAGAGTTTACTGGTTAGCAACTTGAGAAATGTAATCTCAGTGTACAAGTTCAGTGCCCAATTCTAAAGGAAAAAATTACTTCTTTATTCTTGTTTATAGTCTAGATTATATTTTCCACTCTTGAACACTTAGTACACATTCTTGTTTCTTCTTGCAATTTGCTCTACATGGTGTGCCAGCATTGGTGAATTGCAAGAGTAAGGTCTAAATCTAGAATGAATGAGAGAGTTGGAAAATATTTCAGTTTTACAGAAGGATAGTAGACAGAGGGTGATTGAGTGACTTCCCAGAAATTCCCCCCACAGAGCAGAGCAACAACCTGGGCTGCAGTGGTAAGTTCTTGCAGTGCTCCCTTTATAAAACATGCTGTGAGTGTCCAGCACCTGGAAAGCCCGAGCATTCATGATGATTGATAGCATCAAACTCTGCCTGCTGTGGTCACTGTGGACTTCTCTGATTTATATCACTTTAGGATCTACTCAGAGTTCTAGGAAACATTTAGTAGAAACATTTAGTAGTTTATAAACTTCATCACTTTTCTGGAGAAAGTATTGTAAAAGTCCTTTACATGCCTGTTTATCTGCTTCTGAGTAGGATAGTGAGGTAATTTTTTTACCTCATGTTTGCAGGAAAATACCAGAAATTGAAAATCACTGGGAAGGAAAATTCTGTGACTTCTGAACTTATTTCATTAGGATTCCTTGAAAAGATAGTGCTAATTGAATCCAAATATTTATTTTCAATAGATCTGATATTATTATTAATCTAATTTTTATGTTCTGTAAAGGATATGCTCTTGAAGTAAAACCATATTAAAGCAGAAATCCTAATGCTTCACCATTTTTTTCCTGCATTAAATTTGTCAGAATCAGTACATTCTTGCAGAATATTTTTACTTTGGTGGAAATATGTCTTCTGACAAGAAAATATTCCATTATAAAGATTTTGACCAGCTCAAATTGGTTCTTAGTGTACCTACTGTGAAGCCAAAACACTAAGGAGTTCTTTCTGACTTCCCTTCACATTTGACATAACCAATATATGAGAGAAGCTATTAAATGCTAAGGCAAAGCTAAAGCTTGTGCTGTAGAGACATTGCCCAATTAATATAATTATTGTGTTTTCAGTGCTGCTAGTTTTGATAGCTCCTGAGACTGCAAATCAGCCCCTGCTCTTGCTGTCATGTATATCACCAGCAGATGTAGCATTAGTGCCATAGGCACAGGCCAGATAATCCTGAATTTGGAAAGCAGAGAATGTCATGTAATTATTTTGCAGCCTAACATAATGTGGTCTGTTTGCAAAGACAAAAATACGGCGCACATCTTTCCCGTTGATGTTTTACAATAAAGCTGACAGCCAGATAGCAGCAGGGTGAGGGAGGCAGAGTGCTGTGCAGGGTGTGCCTCTGCTGGAGTGACAACCCACAATACAACCTATAGATGCAGCACAAAGGAGCTCTAATAGCTCTTCAAAACAGACAAGTTAAGTCAATGGCATTAATGCATACTTGAAAAATGAACAATAGCATTATCCATCCTGTCAATCTTTCAGCAGCATAGAGAAGGCAAGGAATTGCTTGAGGACAAAGAGTGGGAAAGCCTTCTTCCTCTTTGAGCAATTCCAAGGTGGCCTCAGTGCACCTGAGCTCAAAAACATTGGAGCATGATTCCAAATGCCAAACTATTTATTTTCAGGTTGAGGTTAGTGTCTCATTGTGCCTTGCCACATCCTCTTTGGTCTTTAACAGCTCATTTTTACCCTTTGTTTTCCCTGCATCACATCATATATAATTACCTTCCTGTTTCTCAGCCTTCTCCTCCATTCCCCTTATGTTCCCCTCGTTTCCAGTTTTCTCCCTTTACAAGGCCACTCTCCTCAGCCCACTGCTCACTTGGTGTATTGTCTACTTCACATGTGAAAGGCCTTTTCCTCTGAGAAGATTAATGCATCAACCAAAATACCTAAAGTGACTGACTATCCTAACTTGCTCTATTCCTTCTGAATTACTGATTCATACTTAGCTAATTCAAGAATTCTTTACAGGCTGCTTTCAAGTCAAGACCATTTTTAAACAGGTGTAGTAGTTTTGTGGCTTGACATCTTGACTCATGTTTCTTCCACACTGGATCTTCTCTTGGCATCAGGGATAAATCTAATTGCCTGCTTTTCAGGAAACAGTTTTGGTCTTTTATACTGTCAGTCACAGTTTTCATTCCTGAGTTGAATAAAATTGGGAAGCATAATAGTTATCACATATGTGATGGAGATTGCAGTTGAATGACACCAGGACTCTGTATCTAACCACTTTTCCTCATTTAAGTTAAAAGAAACTTAAAATCTTTGGAGCAGTTGATGATGACAATGTTGACAATGGTAACTGCTATCAGTAATCCTGTTGGTGTTCCCAGGGATATTTTACAGTCGTGAATGAGAGGAAATTATAAGGGATGGCAATAAAATTAATTCAGGAAAAAATTTTCCCAGACATCATCTGAGCTCTGAAGAAATTACAGTTTTTTCTGAGTTGTATTTGTAACCTTTCTTCCTTTAAATTCTGGATTTTCTATCTCACTATGAGTAGCGAAAGAAGACTGTTAATTAGAGGGCAAGTTGGCTTGTGCCAGAACCCAGAATAGAGGCTTTTTTGGAAAATTAATGATGCGAAGAATAAGACAGTGTCAGGCCGATAAAAATTATGAAAGAGAAGCGAAAAATCAATAGTGCAAAATAACAGTTCTACCTTTTAATGAGATAAAGTTGATGCGTGCATATTGGCACAAAGTAACTTACTGTTTTACTGCTACCAAATTTTATTGGATATCTATGGTTCAGGAAATAAAAGGTTTGAAAACTTCTGTTTTTGAAACTCTAAATTTCTCCAAAGGAAACTAATTTCTTCTGGCCTGTATGAGTCACAGCAAGCTAAGTTAAATTGATAGTATAAATTGATAGTAGAGTTCAGATGTTATTAGAGAACCCTTGAGCTAGACACCTTTGGTTAATGTTATCATCTGGATTCCACAATGATTAAAAACATAGTAACACATTCTTCCCCATTCATTATCTTACAGATAATAACCACATATTTGATTATGTTTGATTACATTACAAGCAATATGCTCAAACTTATCATGTATACAAAAAACCACATAGAAAATCTTTTGAATGTAATTAAGATGTAAAACAACAACAGCACAACAAATTTATTCATAAGTTCTAGCATTTTCTGTCCAACAAAAGAAAAGGGAAATCAATCTCCTGCCACAGAAATTAGAAAGGGGGGCAGGGGGAACTAGGCTTAATAACTGATAAAAAGTAATACAGAAACAGATGTCCTTCTTTATTGTTTATAATACATTTATAACAATGTTGGAATAAATCAACCAAGACTCCATTTTCCTCATGCAGAAAGCCAATTCTTTATTCACAAAGCTCATATTTGTAGGAAATATCAGAAGGCACTGTGTTAAACCTAACTAGTCAGCAGTACAGTGAAACTCAGTTTATTGGTCAGGAAGAGCTATTGTATATGTCTATCAAATTTTCTCTCTCTAGATATGTTTACATTTTTCCCTTGTGGGTTCTCATGGAACAAATTTTATTGTTTACACAGGTGCATTTGTTTTTCACCCTCAGAATAGATTGTGGTGTTAAACGAACTTCTCATTTGCAAAACAGCTTCACATAGGAACTTGCAAATTGCTTGTTAGCTGCACTTAGAGGAAATGACAGGCCAGCTCTGGCAATTTTAGCAGAGTGAGGCCTGATTTCATAAAATCTTTCTTTTATAATTCTTATACCTGTCTATGACATAATAATTTATTTTTTATTTTAGGGCAGCACAGAAAGGTATTGTGCTCTCTGGGAAAATCATCTGCTAGCTCCTGGTAAACAGCAGAGCTGCTGATTCACAAGTACATTTTTGACTTTCTCTCCCCGTGTTTTTCTCAAATGTGGATATTTGTAGTACTTTGTATCTGATTTTCTCTACTTGTTATGCACATTATTAACAGATCTCCCACAGCAGAGGAGGCAGAGAGTCCTGAGATCTACACCTGCCCATAGCATCTTGAGAAACTATTCCCTTGGCAATTCCACATTCAAGACATCTGTCTCACTTTGTCTGTTATTTTCAAAGAGGCAATATCACAGTGCAGTGTCAAGGGGAAAATAAAAACACAATGTGAGATTTGAAGCAACAGGAAAAAAACCCAAACAGCTGGAAAAATAGCTGAAACTCCTTTGTGGGTGTTAATATTTAAAAGGGTGTTCTGTTATCCTCTAGACTCTTCTGTTCTTTTAGGTCTACAAGCAACAGTAAGAGTGTTTTTACTGTCTGATCTGTGTTTTGCCACTCTCCATCATATTATCTAAACGACAAACTGCTAGAGTGTACAAACATCTGAAAAGATTGCCCTGAAGAGATTCTCTTAAGTGGAGTACTGTTTTATTAGCTGGTAGTTGTTACAGCTCAAGTTTTCTGTGGGGCAGATGAAAGAGACAGAATCTCTACAGTGTTTGAATGGCATTATTCCAGCAATTCAAGATCTTTCTGGTAGTGCTTGTAAAAAACTGATTTGACAAGGCCAGTGGCTATAGTGATATTTTAACTAGAAAGGAATTTTGTAACAGGTCTTTCACAGAAAAGACATACCAAGCTCTGGCATCCATCATTTCTGTATGCAGTATTTATATTTTGTGTGTCATTATGGTATCTGAGTACTGTTCAAGGATTGAAAATACAAGTTATTTCCATAGCAGGAGCATTTTAGCAGCACAGAGTACCTATTTACCATCTCAATAAATTCGGATGACAAAGGAAAGAGAAGTTCATGCATCATAATCCAAATCCTTAAAACAGATTTGACAGGAACCTGTGTAGTGGTGAAAGTCTGATATAAAGTATTTGTTCACTGCTTCTTCTGAAGAGTTAAATCAGAATTTCCAAATGGAAATGTTCTGTGGTTTAAAAATGCTTTCAGCTAACAAGTATATAGCTGAGTAACCCATAGCCTGCAGTAAGTTTGAAAAGTTGTTTATAGTTGTAGGAAAATGTAGTATATTACAAACCCTATCAATTTTAATTATTTCATTAATTTTCTTGGTTTGATTAATTTTACCTAAGAGATATCTAGAGTTGTATATAAACAATGCATAATTTGATAATTTCTTGTGAACTCTGAGGCAGAGAGAGTTCTTCCTCGTAGAATGAAATTGTTACATGCTTGTTCTTTATTAAGAGGATTGAATGGAGAGTCTAAACTCTGGAGAGGAAAGCTCACCAGCATTTTAAAATAAACAATATTGTATCTTCTTTTTCTCTGGGTTCCAAAGCAGACCTCCCAGTTTTCATCCAACCCCATCCCTCTGATATGGGGAAATGTATAGGGAACAGTGGCTGGAAATGTATAGGGAACTACACTGCAAACCACATGTTTAAGTTGCAAAACTTTACATGTGCTGAGAGTTGTGATGGCACTGAAGCCTGGAGGATCTTGTTTGTCATTGGCACGACATGCTTAGGGTGCAAATGGTTCCTAGCATTAATTTTTGGGACAATTTCAATGAATGATTGATGGCCAGCTCAGTGTTAGCCAGAAGACATTATGTATGCCACATTCAGCACTCTCCTGCATGGATGTCTGGGTTTTTTGCTCCAAGGTCACAGGGATAGCCAGACTGCTTCAGCTCACGGGCAGAGTTGAGCTAACAAACCATAAAAGCATTACACTCAGTGTCTGAAGCCAGCCTGGAAGGACAAGGAATTTCTCTAAAAACTACATAATGTCTGTAACAGGCCGATATTATCATCCAAGGAGTCCAAACAATTAAAAGATTGTAGAGTTAGATGGGGTGAGATCAGAAAAATCTTTTGCATTTCTGAAAAATTTGAGCATAACTATATAAGCGTTTGGGTTTGAATTTATTGAAACAAATCTCCTCTCTACTGCCAGTTCATGTCATGGAACAGTCTCCCAGAGCATGAAAGCATGGACTGGGTCTTTTTCAGCTGAAATCATGGGAGCAGATGCACTCCAGGAATATACCCAGCATGCAGTAGCTGCCAATAGCATGCAGCTCACAAAACCAGAATGGAACTGAAGTAAAAGCTCTTGAAGCACAAGAAATTTCGATGTCTCATTGTCAGCAGAGTTGTTTTGCTCCTGAAAACTGCCTTATTTGTGCAGCACTACTCACTCATATAAACATATTCATTGGCTGTTTCCATATGCAGTTTATTTCTATGTATTTTCACTACCTGTATGTTCAATAGATGCCAGAGCAAGCTGCTCCAGGCAATTGAAAATCTGACAGGGCTGCCTGTGTGGACACTGCTGTAAACTTTCCCAAGGACTTTGAGAGCTTTTTTAAGTAGTGGGACTGGCAGAGGGTCTTGTAAGTCTTGCAAGAAGTCCTCAGGGATTCTGTGGCGTGGTTGACAGGCACAGAAACTGCCCGTGGCTTTGTCTGCACCTTTTGTTTTCAATTTCAATTCTAGTTGCCAGCATTCCCTAAACTGCTTTCTCTGTGCTGTGAAAATCTCACAAAATCCTTAAGAAAATCTTCCCTTTCCAACACCCAAGACTTGACTGTGGGCTGGCTCTGAGAAAACTCCTCTTCTTTAAATCGATTCACAACACCCATGCGCTAAGAACTAGTTCTCACTGTGCCTGCTCTTAAGTGCAATAGGGAATCAGATAGTAGAGATATAACAGTTGTCACAGCAGCTTCCAGGCTTCTTCTTCGGGGAATTTCTTCCATATGTTTCTTCTGCAGGGATTGTCTTTCTTGGGGGAACTTCTGGCAGCCTGCTGCTGCAGGTGAGGGGTGGCTTCTGCTTCTACCAGCTCTGACAGTCAGGTTTTGTTAGCAGTTCCTGGAAGAGCCTGCACTTTTTCTTTCCAACTGGTTGCTGCTACAGATTTTTTATTTACAGTTCTAGAAATTCTGCTGAAAGCTCTTTGAGCCTGCTCATCTATGGTGCAGGTTTGCCACAAGCCAGCTGCTGTCTGGGGGCATTTGAGGCCCTGACTTGTAGAAACCCAGGAAATTCCTCTGGCTGCCCTGGAGGACTCAAGATCCTGACAGGGGGCTCAGAGACCTTGGCACGGAGTCTAAACCCCTGTGCCTTCGATTTTAGCCCTTGGAAAAAACAATTACCAACCTTATATGAGGATTCACAAGCCATGAAAGTTAAGTAAAATGATAGTTAGTCTGTTACAAGATAGAAAAGTAGAATTTTGAGTTTTTAGAATGGGGGTTCAGAAGCCAAGATGGAGGGATTTGGGCGTACCTTGTCCTTCTTCTTTCTTCTTCTCTCTTCTTCTCAGCCTCGTCTTCTGGGTGATGGTGGCACTTTTGGATTGGTTTAGGGTAGAAACACACTTTCTAACATAGGTGATAGGTATTGGGAAGTTATTGTAAATAATGTACATGTAGTTTTCAGTAGAAAAAGATAACACCACCCTGAGGGTGGTCAGTGTGTCTCAACCCGACCTGCCAGACAGACCTCAGAGGGTTGGAGAAAGAATGTTATAGATAACAGCAAATAAACAACCTTGAGAACCAGAACAGAAGGATCCTGACTCCTTCTTTGGCTGCCAGGCTGGGAAAAGAGACTCTAACACATCTCGGGGTCATCCTGACCACAGAGACCCCCGAGACTGACCCCCAGGGAACTCTGCAGGGAGTGTGCAGGTAGAGCCTGGTGCCTCTCCCTGGGCTGTGCTGAGGGTGTCCTTCCCTCTGGGAGGAGGGCTCTCCTTGAGGCACTGAGTCACCAAGTAAAGGAGCTCTGAGAGGAGATCCCCAGACTGCACAGTACTGGCCTGGATGAGCAGAATATTGATGGAATTTTAGATTGCAGAAACAAGAGCCTAAGCCCCATCGTGGGTGGGAAGTACTGGTGATGCCTTGTGTAGTCTGACCTAGAACAGAGGCTGGACAGAGTTAAAGAATAAAGTAGGGATTTATTAAAAGGCCTCAATGGATACACCTTGAGCAGCACAAGAGCCTGGCCAGGGCTACATCCAAGATGAACCCAAAATAGTGACAAAATTGACAACTGATGTTGGAGTCAATTGCCCATTTACAGCTTTAAGTTATGAAGTCCCATCCTTCTTGTTTTTCTCTCTTCAGTCCATTGTTTATGCTCTTGGGCCTGAAGTTTGGATCATTTGTCCTTGGTCCCCAGCTAGAGAAGGAATTGTTTTGTCTCCCTACTCTGTGAAGAGAGCTCACCATGCCCTAATATGAAGCTCAGAAGTATGCCCTCAAGAAGCACAGAATCTGAAAAATATAAAAGCTAAAACCTGGAAATGGCTGTGTACAGAGGAGTGGATGGACTACCATGATGAGGAAGATGGGAATGTGTGGGTTCTGGCAGCAGAGCTGCACTTACAGAACAGCCTAGGCTGGATGGGGCTTTAAGCAACCGGGTCTAGTGGAAGGAGAAGAGGGAGTTGGAACTAAATTATCTTTATTGTCACTTCCAACTCTTAACTTTCTTTGAATCTGTGATTAATATGAGATTTTCTTTGCTTATTTTTTAGCCAGAACCACTCTTGTTTATGCAGTGGGACTGGTTGAACTTCATATCCTTCTGTCGCAACTCCACCTGAGCTCTGGTTTGCCTAACCTTGTCCATTCCTGTAGGCACACAGTGTGTGGTGATTGGGAGTGGGGCTGTGGCTGAGCCTCATCCCCAATGGGCCACAGCTGTGAGCAGCAGGTGAACAGCATTGAAGGTAATGAGCCCTGGAGTGCCCAGGGGCACTGACCAATCACAAAGGGAACAGGGGGCACACAGGTGCAGTGCATCAACAGGAGAGTATAAAAGGCTGGGCTGAAGAGCAAGAGGGGTAACTGCTTGAAGACTTCTGAACTGGTAAGGTGTTATTCTGTTTGGGTTGAAGCTTTCTGGAATTGTATGATAATACTTGGTGTATTGTGGCTCTCTCAACTGTGAAATGTGCTGTGATACGTTCCCACTTAGATTATGTGCCTGTAATTCTCCTGGGTAGCCTGTCCCCTTCTCTATTACCTCTGTGCCTCCCTGTATGCACAGAGGCCTTCTGCCCATTTCTCTGAGCCACCTGTTCCAGTGCCTCACCACCTTCCTACTGAAAAGTTTTGTCCTAATATCTAAGATAAACCTGCACTCTTCCAGATTGAAGCCATCTCCCCTTGTCCTATTACTGTATGCCCTTGTAAAAAAAAAATCTCTTTTTGGCTTTTCTTCAGGTACTGGCAGGCTGCTGGAGGGTCTCCCAGGTGCCTTTTCTCCAGGCTGATGAGCCAGCTGATCGGTTCTTAGGGCCTGAAGGCATCAATGAGCCTCAGTTGTTCCTCCCAGCCCATCTGTGATACCACCCACACCTGTGCCTGGCTCACAAATTTGGGAGCCCAAGCTTGCTGTGAGCTGTTCTCTCTGTTTGTGCCTCTGCTGCTCTGACTTTCTGACTGCATGGACTCCACACAGAGACTGTAAGTACTTTGGTTTTTTTAAGTCTTAGTCCTGTCTCCTGGATGGTTCACTGATGTAGTACAGGCCACTCTGGTGTTGTTTCCTGCTCTTCCTGAGTGGATGTCCTGGGCAGTCCCTGGCTACAGCTCATTACCATGATTTTTCTGCCTGTTGGCAGGACTTGCCACTGCCACCATCTTGCCATAGTTAGGTCCAGTGAGATTGTATGGATTTACCCAGAGAAAATTGTCACTGTTTGATGTATTTGCACAGTGTGATGAGAATTTGGGCTGTGTAGTCAGGGAGAGAGCAGTGGATGCTGGTTTACCTTGACATCAACTAGTTAAATATTCATTTTATTACAGACATTTTCTGTGACAAAGGTTGCTGTTGCACTTGCTGTGTGGTTTTTTTTTTTGTTGAGTTGGTTTTTTGTGTCTATGCACAGGGCACATAAGAAGATAAAGACACAAAATGATTGGTTAACTTTAATTCTTGTAGTTATCTCTGTTAATTAGAAATAACTTAATCAGATGATGTTAGAAGAACCTGAGTGTTGATGTATGGTAGATATGTGCAACAGTATGGCTTCCCTTTCTAAAGGAAACTGTTCTACTAAAAATTTTGTGGGTGGATTATTTTGTTCCTCTTTTGTTGATGGCAAAATGGAGTTTTGTACTGATGGTGTGAGAGCATAAAGAAGGCTGTAGTAAAAACATTTGTAATATTTTCAAATATTTCTCACTGTGCTCTGAAGGAAGACCTTGAGGTATTGTCAGGGACAACAATGCAGCAAATAATATGATGGGCAGACTTATGAGCGCTGCAATTTCTGACTTAATTCAAAACAGCTGCATTGTGGTAAATTAAAAGTGTGAGCAGTGTGTTTTGCTTTTGTCACTATTGAAGCTTAAATGTGATTCTCTGGAGACAATAAACAACCTTAAGTTTTTTGTGTTTGTTTAGGTCCCTAGAAACATGCTAGCATCACAAAACTGTACTGCATGCCTTAGGGTTTGTTTTTTTGGATGCGTTTTATTGTTGGAAAACTTTTATGAAACTCCTGATTCTCTAGAAACTGTTATGGCTGTATATTTTTTTGTTTTTTCAGTCTAAATTTTCTGCCAGTGATCATGGATACAGATTCTCATCTATACTTATTTTATATATTCACATTATATAATGTATGAGACCAAGTGTAAAATTGTGATACATGGGAGATGCAGTACATTAAAAGTGCTTCTCTTTGCATCTTGGCTAGCTGCATTGCTAGTCCAGATCTGGGCAGATTGTGAGGGGGAAAAAAAAAACAAAAACAAAACAAACAAAAAAAGTCAGAGACTTGAAGTTTTCTACTAGGTTAGGTGGAATTTTCAGTATCTTAACTGTTTCAAGTAGAAGTGATTATGTGAAATTTTTAACTTCTGGGAATAATGTGTTCTTGAATGATTCCTAAATGTCTGCTTTCTAAGGATTTTGTGTTATAATTCACTAAAGAGTCTGGTGTTTGCCCTGTGTCCTCCTGACTGCTCTCCCAGAGTTCTTGCTTTAATTCAGAAGATGAAATTTCTAAATATATTTGTTTCAAGAACAGACAGGGGGATAAGGAGGAAAACCAAGTTAATTTGCTGCTTGAGACCTATACAAGAGAAGGGCAAGCTTTTCTTGTCCTATACTTTTCCTGTGGTATCTTTCAGAAATAATTTTAGGGGCTAATCTGTGGGAATAGAAAGCCAGGGTTGACACCTCAGGACAGGAGTACTTTGTAACACAGAGATGATTGTGTCAGGGACAAATTCCAGATCTTTGTGCCTGAACAGCCTGGCCTGTAATCTCTGTTTGGTACTGAGTCACTGCACTCTGCATCAATTTGCATAGTTAAGGGCAGAGACTCCCATGTTGACATATTAGAGCTCTTTTTCCTCACCTAAAAACAAAGATGGTTGTAAGAATTTTCTATGTACACCTTGGCATCCAGTCTTTTGAACCTCAATAGTTAGCAAAAACCAGCCATTGTATCTTTTAATGAAGGAGTTTTGTGATGTGATGCTCATCATAACAAGGGCTGGACATGATGTCCCAAAAATTCTCTTTGCTCTGAACCTTAAAAATTACTACATATGTGGTCTTCATAAAAATATCATGAAACTATCATCTAGAAAATATTTCCCGTGGAAACAAGTATTTATTTTGAAAGAGTGTGGGATAAATCAGATTTCAGTTCATCTATTTTTTTCACCTATAGAGGTGAAATGAGCTAAAGGTGGTAACCTCCAGCATTTAATTCATAATTAGGATTATATGAGTTAAATTCACCTGAGAGAGGTTGATATTCTTGTTAATTCATTTTGGTTCAGTCATTGTCTGCTCCACAAAGAAATCCAAATTGAGGATGAGTCTACTACGGAGTTTGCAATGAAACTGAAGCTGAATCATAGTAGAAAAATATCTCTTGAAAGAGAAGTGGAATAATTTATGGTTTTTGTTCCTGAAGGTGGGACTTTTATTCAATGTTACTATGTTTTTACCAGTGACTGCTTTCCTTTCCTCATTGCAGAGTGCTCTTAGCTTGTGGCTCGTAGAGAACAATGTCAAATACAATATTTTCTCAACTAGTTTATTTATTGATATGGTTTGATGCCAGGCTGGGCTCTGTGGATGTGACTCACTAAAAACTCTTTCTGAATTGTAATAGTGGAAGGTTTCATCTCACTAGATACTGGAAATCTGCGTTTCCCAGTCTGCTACCTTTGCTTTTTTCCCCACCTCTCTTTCTCCTTTTATCAATCTTGTAGCTGATGCATCATGACGCTTTAAAAAATGAGTTATTAGATGCATTAAAATTTGCAGTACAAACAGCAGAATATAAAATTAAGATAACCCTCCTGAGAGAGTCATATCCCAAATCTTCCTAATTACTCTATGAAGATATCTCCTTCAGCAGCTTCCACTGGCTCAAGGAGGTCATGGGGGAATTAGCTACTGCTATTTTTAAAAGTCAGCAATTACAGTCTCCATCTACATAATCATGAATTACATCATCAGTATTCTGCCTGCTGCCCACACAGGAGGGTTTTCCATCCCAAATGATATAATAGCTGTAGTAAAAGAAACTTCAAATCAGAAAGGGTCAGAGGAGCTTAAAGCTATGGCTACTTAGACCACATTAAAATATCTGACTGTGTCTGAGACTTGCTGCACCTGGAATTCCAATTTGACTTTTTTTTTTTTTAGTTATATTTTCCAACTTCAGTTTCATATAAATTAATGTCATAGTAAACCTCTATGGAAGAGCTAACCACTTGTAGTTTCTGGGAATTAATATTAAGTACATGATTTCAAGACTTTTTCTTGGAAGTTGTATTTATTTCCTCTTTTGACTTCTTCTCTAAAATATATGTGCTTCACAATTTGATTTGGCATTTTACTGACAAGAATTCTTCCTTCTACTGTTTGTGATCTGACAATGTCTTATGATTTGTTTGCTCAAATAATGACCTATAAAACTACCTATAAGTATTCCACTAATGTAGTATAATAATATAAACAAAAGATGTCTTAGAAGGTGCCTTATATTTACTTTTATGTCTTATTTAAGATTTGCATCATGTCTTATATTTTCCCTTGTTTGATTTAAAGAAAATAGTTTATTTGGAGAAAACAAACAAACAAACCCTTATACTGCATTCAAAGCCATTCTGCTGTTTTGTCTGCTTTTCCTTTCAGTATTTTGAATCTTTATTCATAGCATACTTAAGATGCACAGTCTGTTTAGTATTTATATTGCTTACAGTCCACTAAACAGAAAATAAGCTTGTAAGATTTTTCTTCTTTTGACATCTTCACAGGGTTCAGTTGCTCATAAGAATAGTTTGAAGTGAACAGTAAAAGTTAGACAGTTCAGCATCCCTAGTTAGAAAATTCTAATAGTGAAATAAATCAACAGTGCAAGTAAATGGACTGACTACTAAACACAAGGTAAAGCCATAAACCCCTCTAGGAAATTCTTAGAGTAGAGATTTTTCTTTTTCTCCCTCTCTCCCCACCAGTAACATGTTTCTCTCTTATCAAGTGTACCCTGACTTCATACAGTTTATTTAATATAGATCTTTATATCTTAAAAAAAAAAAGGGCAAAGCAAGCAAATAAACCCAAGCAACCTACTCCCCATCACATACCACATTTAACCACTCAACCCTGATAGAGTCACACCCAGCCAGGGAGTGTCAAGGGCAACAAAACAAACTCCTATAGACATGTCAGTGATAAAAGGAGGAATAGGAAAAAAATCTGGGCCCTCTTTGTAAGGGCACAGGAGACCTGGTTACCTGGGACATGGAGAAATCTGAGTTATTTGATGCACTTTTGTGCCTTCTTCTCCACTGCCAAGTGCTCCAACCATACTGCCCAGAAGGCAAAGGCAGGGGCTTGGAGGAGGAACAACCACCCACTCTTGGAGAAGACCAGGTTCAAGGCCATCTAAGGACCTTGGAGGTGCACCAGTCCATGGGAGCCCATGAGATACATCTGCAGGTCCTGAGGGAACTGTCAGGGGAGTGGCTTAAGCCACTTTCTACCCTGTTTAAGAAGTTGTGACAGCCCAGGGAAGTTCCCACTGACTGAAAAAGCATTCCTTGTCTGCTGTATTCACTCAGCATTTGTTCACTTCTGTAAGGCCACAGCTGCAGAAATAGTCTTCAAAGTATGAAAACTGGAATTATGTTTATTCCATTAAAGGCAAAAATATAATTTCCAACTGGAGCTGACAAATAATTCATTGTGTAGCTTTTGTTCGTGCACCTCCTACTTCTTTTGGAACTGTTTTCTTTGGAAACCCTAATGAGTATGCTTCTAATTTGACATTTGAAATGCAAACCTTGTAGGTTTCCCTTTTCTCAGTATTCAGACCAACTTTGTTTTGTAGAATATGTTTGTGTTTTTTTATATTTTACTTGCTAGAATATTAATGAATATGCATATGCACGCATTAGGGTATAAACATTCATGTCATGGTTAGAGTGGCTTGAGAAGAGATAATAGAGAAAGCTGTAAGAAAATAACCTGAAACTTCCTAATTAATGGATTTCTGGTTTATCAAGATCACATTTTCATGCTTTTTTTTTTTCCTGTGGTTTTCTTCTGCTGATTGAACTAAGACCATTCAAGCAGGTTAATATCCCATGTAACTTGAAGGACATATTAGTAATAAATAATACACCAAGACCCCTATTTATTATGGAGCAGGTACAGAAGATTTTAGCAATTCAGTGACAAATGTCTGGATAACTTTATCAACTATTTATCAGTTTAGCACAGGCATCCTTACTGAAGCCCACTAAAATGGGAAATGACATAGATGATGCACCCTCAGTGCTTCAGGAAGGATCAGGCTATCTTTCCCTGTGAATTTACGAAAAAGAATTCATCTTTTTTTCACCTTTACATTATGAGGAGACATAGCTTCTTTAGATTTTACTCTAGATGAGTAGCTGAAAGAAGCAGGGCTTTATTAAGACAGAATTTTAACTTGAGGAGGAGACAAGTTTCCTTGATTTGATTTCCCTTTTTGGTGAATGACCTTCAGTGTCATTCAAGCATAAGTTTCTCACTCCTACTACAAGGGAAAGAAATTATAGAAGCTAGACTTTTTGGCTGAAGCTCAATAGATTGTAATGCTTGAGGCCATAAAAATATCTGAAACAAGATTATGAGAGTTGGCTGCCACGTACAGCTGGACTATGTGTCTGCTTGAGCCAGACCCTGAACTTTTATTGTCTCCATAATGGACTCAGTTGAATGTTATCCAAGAGCTGGGTTGGGTCGTTTCTGAATGCCTTTTGCTCCTGCTTTGTCTGCTGTGCAATACATTGTGTGATATCTGCTACTTTTAGCTTGTGCTAATTATAGTGAACTAGCCTCAAAAGGTTAAAGAGAAAGGTTTTGTTTAAAGAAAAAGAAAGAAAGAGGGGCAGAGGGAGCAGGAGGTGTGAACAGATGGTTCTTGGTCAGTAGGTAAAACAATTTGTCTAACGAGGAATGTGGGATTTGTGCTAGAGAAAAATATGATAGTTTTCTTATATTTTTAATTGAAATATGTCTTTATTTTTCTCTCTTTATTGCTCAGCTGTTATAGACACAGCTATACTGTTTCAACCAGGGACTTACTGGTGGATGGATTAGTTTAACTGATGTGAATTGCTGAAATTCTTGTAAATAATTATGAGTCATATTTTGGTTTATGATTTGGTATCCCAGAATAGTTTTTCTTCTTAAATTGTGTAAAATCAGAAGTATTTGATTTCTTGGATGAAATGTGGATTACTTCTGAACTCTAGGAATCACAGTGAGTCACAAGAAGTTGTATTGTTACCCCTGAAAATTTTCCATTTAATATATATTTCATTCCAGAATGTGGATTAGTAAACTGCCTGCTGTACATCTTCTGACATAATAAGAGTCAAGCCTTAGTAGTAAAGTTGTTAAATTCCTGCTTTTCCTCCATTGTCTTGCTCAAAAATATTAATGTAGCAAAAATAGTGAATGTACTTTTCAGGAATTTGGCATAAGCATTTATGAATTTTTCCTGGTGTGTTTTTTTTGTCTTTTTTTTCCTGCTTGCTTGGGGCTTTTGTGTTGTTGATGGGGTTTTTTTTGGGAGGATGGGTGATTGTTGTCTTATTTTTCTTTGCTTGTTTTCTTCAGTTGTGCTGCTCCTTCATGCAACTTTCATAAAGAACATTTTTCTGTGAGTGACCAGGCAAACACATTTCTCCTAATACCCTATTTAAGAGCATAACAGCTTTGAGACATGGACTAAAAATAGGCTGGAAAAACCACTTTGGGATAAAATTTTTTTACACAAAAAGTAGTCAGCCTGTGACTGTTTCCTTAACCGTACTTCAGCCTGTCTCTAAAAGATACCATGACTGTTCCTGCCATGGGTGATTGAAAGGAATCAGGTTAAGTGGAGACACATTTCTGGATAAATGAGAGCATTAACTGGTCTGAGTAATAAATTTTCCAAGCAAAATAAATATTTAAATGATCTGTAATATATAATTTGTAATTGTTTGAACGAAATAGCATGTATTGGCAGAAAGTAGGTTTGTTTGGGGTTTTTTTTTAAGAAAAAACATATCAAAATAGTAGATCGCATAAAATATTTCACTTCTTAAGTTAATTTCTAAGTTGCTGAAAATTGTCATTTTTTGACCTTCTAATTTTGACCAGCAATGACTCTTACTTTTCAACTGCTCATTTTCTGATTTTGAAAAAGGATCTGAAAAAGACTGGTAAAAGTTTGAGAGAGGAGTTTTCTTGATAAATCTGCCATTCTGATTATAATGTGTGACCAGAAACAAATTTTCTTAGGAACTTCAAGTGCTTAAAATATTAAGAAGAAAAAAATAATAATCTCATCTGAGTTTGAATAAGAATAGTATCCCATAAAAATATCCTTAAAATTTCTGTTCACAAGATATATTTTGGGAAAAGAAAAATATGGGAGGTCTTTCATTTTGGAAATGAATTATTTATTTTATTCTCAATTTTTTCCATTTAACTTTAAAAATCAGTTGTGTCTGGCTGACTTTCCAGTAGACTTTGCATCTTTGAGTTGGAGGCATTATTTACTTGTAGTGTGCCTCCCATGCTGGAGTTCTGCTCTCACCAGACTGCTATAGGAATTACTTTAGCAAGATTTTAATGAAACAGTGTTCAATAAAACATTTAAGATTAGATACTTTTATGTTTATATGTATATATATTCTGACATATTCTACTTGAATATTATTAAATATTAACTAGCTGTGGGATGTATCTATGTAAAGAGAAGAAAAACGTGTCAGTCTGTAAACACTGTATTATTTGCATTTTATATTAAGATATACCTGTTTCAGAAATCATAGAAGAGATGGCAGACTTTCAATTTTTTTTTTATTATGTCTTTGGCATAAAATAAGTAGATGAATGGTGATTGAAATTGTTATTGTGTTTCTAAGCAAGAGTTTAGGCCTTTTCATTGCTTCAGTTGGAACGTTGTGCCAATTATGGCAGGTAAAACTCAACTATATTGTATTCCTCCTACTCACCCCTCCCATCCTTAGAGGAGAAAAAATTACCTGATCTAGAGTGAGAAAAAAACTGTTCATATGAGAGCTTTGTGCCAACAGAATCTTGCATTAACCTTCAGCATTTTCAGTCATTGTAATATATACTTATCTGTGTAGCTACCATGAATGAGAAACATGAAATGAAACAATTGACCTGATCATTGAACTGATTTTTCTGTTTTGTTTTGGTTTTTTTTACCTTTCCTTTATGGGGGTGAGGTATTTGGATCATGTGGAATCAGACAAGATCAGAATGTGGTTTTTCTTCACCATAGTCACAGAAACCTACCATAAGAGAAACTTTGGACAGTGCCTTTGGCCTGATGAGTCAATGAGTTTAGCAGCAGACTTGTCAATTTTAAGCCAAGATAAAATTTAAAGTACTTTCCATAGTTTTTTTTCTGTTTGATCTTCTTGTCTCATAATAAATAGAGAAACAAAGTTAATACTTAAATTTTAAGGCAAATTTTCTGTATTATATCTACAGTAAAATTCATGTATTAAAATGAACACAGCTTACATATTTAAAGGTATAACCTGCTGCCATGTTCAAAAGATAAAAAATGCAAGAAGGAAAAATAGAGTAGGAATATTAATATTATAATAGTGATTCACAATGTGTAGAAGGGAGCATTGAGGCCTTCGTTAGATCAGTTCTTTATGTAGTCCAAGGACCAAGGACTCAGCATTCCCAGAGTTATTCTGTCATAATATTTAATATGCAAGACACATGAGCTCATTAGTACAGCTCAAAAATCTATCAAATTACCTTTAGTAAACAACTTGAGAAAGACTCTTCATCTCTCATGCCTTTGAAGGCAATTGGGTGGGGGGGGATGTGGGGAGAAGAGCACAAAGGTCTCAAAAGCTTTAGTTTTAATTAGTCCAAAGAGCAACCTTCCTGTTGAAATGTTATTGGCTATCATGGCAATCCTATTAAATAAATTATTTTAAGTTATTTCCCATGACAAGCCTCTTGATAAAGCAACATGTTAAAAATTTGTTGCCCACTGCAACAATCTCTGTTGTGGCTAAACTGTAGAGGGAATGAAATAAGTTCAAGTGCTTGTACTCGACATGCTGAGGTAGATACCTGATTTTTACAAAGATTTTAAGGCACAGGGGATGATAACAGAAACTCCTGATTATTTATTAGTCTTTAAAATAAAACCTTTTGTTTTTGCTGCAGCATGCAACATCCTGATATGGTGCGCATGGCCTCATGTGAGGTCTGTAAACCTTCTACATAACGACAATTCCCTCTGGAGCAGCTTGTGTGAGATGACACAGACTGAACACATGCAGGGTTTTGATGGCACTGGGTGTCATTTGCTTCATCATTTCTAATAGGAACTCTAACCCCAGAGTTTTAGAACTTTATTCAAAGGATTAGCACCACTTTCATCCATTGTCTCTCTATTTGTCTTTATAACGCTTGGGCTAGTTCCTATATTTAAGATGAAGTTTTCTGTGAGATTTGCTTGAAATTTCTCTTTTCTGGATGAAGTGAAGATCACTGTGCCCATATTCATTCAAGTATTGAAAACATTCTGACCTGAGATGGTATATTTTCATAAACATACCCAAGACTAGGGTGCATTGTAGGACTTACCACACTGGTAAGTGTTGGCAATATTTCTTAAGTTTTTTCCATTCATTGAAGACAGTGTGTAATCACCACACACCCAACAACAATAAAAAGATCCAATGCTGGTACTTCTCACTTCAACTTTGGTAATGCTGGAGTTGCTGGGCTTGTAGGATGTAAGAAAACCTGTGAGTTTCTGAAGGTTTGACACAGGTATCTCAAGTTATATTCACCAAGATAGGACCACCCCAAAAGAGAATTGCTTAATTTCTCTATATCTTTCTTCCTGTTAGTAAACTAGTGAGTGAAAAGACAGGCTTTGCTGAGCACCAACTAGGCTTGGTAGTTTAACCCTCCAGTTCCCTTCAGTCTCCACTGAGGGTTCCAGGGAATGGAGATGATTGGAACTTGCCCCCTGCTGCTCCTCTGACAGCTTTTGCTGCATGGCTTGCCCCACAATGTACAAGGCTGAATGATTTCTGTGGTAATTTCCTGCAGCAACTTCTTGCTGTAGAAAGGTCTGAGCTATTCCTGCAGAATTTCAATCAACACGGTTTTTTTCCTCTTCATTTTTTTCCTTCTTTCCTGTCAGAGCCCAGAACCATGGAATTACATTTAATGCAATTAAAATTTGTTTTAATCAAGCCAGTAGCATTTTTATACTCTCTCAGTAATTTAAGCTGCAATATAGAGGATCTAGCTGGGGTGCTGAAAAAATTATTCATGTATATCTATTTTACTGGGGAGAGAGATTAGAATGGCAGCATGAACATGGGGAGGTAACTTAAGGATTTTCAATCCTTTTCTTTCCTGCAGTTATCTGCAGACAGAGAGATGGGCAGAGAAGAACTATCTGAATTTTAACAAAGGTAAAGGCAGGGTCCTGCACCTGGGGAGGAATAACCCCAGGCAGCAGCACAGGCTGGAACTGACCTGCTGGGAACCAGCTCTGTGGGGAAGGACCTGATGGGGAGGAGAGAGATTAAAAATGGGAGTGAATAATATAAGCGTAGGAAAGCTGTGGAAGAACAGCAAATACAAAGGGGTATTTTACTAAGCAGGTAATGCCATGGGTTGATTACAGTTTGGGAAGGAAGAGAGGCAAGGACAGCACTGCAGCCATTAGAGGAAGTTTGAATCTAACAATTAGCATCCACTGAGGAAGAGAAAATTATTATGTGGCAAGCTAGTTATGCTTGTTGTGGTAGGTATTTGTCTGGTGGAATATGCTTTCAGGTTTATTCCCCATTGTAGGGTGTCACAATTCTGCTCAAAACCAAAGGCATGTTTCTAAAGGTTATTATAGAAAACATAAAAATTCAACAGTTTTAACAACAGGGTTCAGGCCTTGCATTGTTCTGCTGCTGTTTTCTGGTCCATTTTCCCCTCAGTGATCTGTCTTGCTTTGAATCTTGTTTAAAATCTCTCTCCTCCTCTTCCAGCTGCAGAAGATGGAGTTTTCTCTTATGTATTGCCCTACTCTCCTGCATAGGCTTCGTTCACATGAGAGTAACATTTACCTCCATGAAATAATTCTTCTGAGCCTCTCTTTTGCTATTTGGAAAGCTATTGGTCTGCATCCTGACCACAAAGCCACCTATGGAGTAATTTTAAATGTCAAGAAATCATTCTTGGTTCAGTTTTTCTAGGAACAATGTAGATAGTGGGTGATGACTTGGATCCTTTGGGTAGCAGCTAGGGCACTTGCTATTTCTTCACATCTATTTAAACACAGCCCTACTGTTTGAGAGGTCAGAGTATTTTAGCAGGCCAGACAACCTTCTAATTTCTGCCTCTTCTTTAGAATCATTATAATGACACTAGCATGTAATAATCCTGTTTGGTGGGGATTCTGTTTGGTTGAGTTTTGTGGGATTTTTTAAAGGGAATTTTTGTGAGAAAGGGTGTTTCAAATATGCAAACCAAGAGGTTTGCAGTAGCTTAATTGTAGCTTGAATATAAGCATATCAGATATTCCTAGATCATTTGAGAATCTATACTCAGCTTTTTTTAAAGGAGATCCATTTTGGGGACAGGAAAAAAAGACAGATGAGCATAATGAAAGTGTCTGTAACATACAGGATATTTATTTTAGAAATTTGATTGTCAATCTATTGGTGACTTCACAAGGGAAACACTTCATAATCTAGTGCTGCCAAAGCAGAGAATGGGGGATAAACAAGCCAACCGAAATATTACTGCAAATTCCTTCATTTGTCTGTCCTCTTCCATGTTTTTCAAATAAGTAATCACACTAGGAAAGAAATCTTAAGAGTACTGAACATGAGAAGATTTTTTATATGATTGTTTTATATAGCAGGCTTCTATGCAATATAATACACTAGAAATGTTTGGTAAATAAAGGGTTTTCAGTCAAATCCACTGCAAGTCTAGTATGTGCAGGTTTCATTAGGCAACAGAACAAGGCTGAACAAAGAAGAACAGGTTGAAACCCTGATTCTTTTCAGATTCATCTCTAAAATGTCTTTTTAGGAGATCAAAGCCTCCCAGTTGGATTAAACCTTTACCTCCCCCACGGGAATTCTCCTCAGATCTCAGAGATCACAGGCAGTTGATTACAAAACAACAGATACCTTCACTGCAGTTCTATATCAAGCCACAGCACTCAGTAATTTACAAGTTGCCTTAATGCTGCTGCATTTAAAAACATATCATGGATTTAGGAAAAGGCCTGCTAAGGTTTGCTAACTTGATGCCAGTCAGCCCTTTGTGAGACAGGCACATACATATACAGGCTTTTAACAGTAATGCATTGATATTTTCCCAATGAAGTTGGCAAACTGTCTTGAGATGCCTTGTGTGCTCAACTTTAAAGCAAGGCTTATGGCTCTGAAGACTTTGCATATGTACTACTGTGCTGTCAGCTGCTGGAGGGAATTCAAGCTCCTACTCTGCTGCTGTTGCTGCTGCTGGGAGAATGCTGATGACTCCTGCCTGTGTAGTGAGATGTTTATGGCTTGCTCTTTAAGCCTCTCCATACTAAATTTATGTAATTAAAGACACACACATCTCATATCTTGGTTGATGCTTCTTTTTTCTTTGTTTTTTTTCTTTTAATCTCTGTGTGTATTGCTGAGGGGGGGAAGCAAACTGCTTTTATAGACAAGTGTAGTTTTACAACTTTTTGAACTGAAGAATGGCACATGTTTATTAATTAATAGGTTTCTAAGAATTTTATTGCTTTATTCAGGGCTCCTTGCCACTCTGGCCACCAGGTGCTTGAGTGTCAGATCATTTTGGTCTTTTCTGCTCGTTCTGACAGTTGTCCTTTTGGTGAAAGAGCACATGGCAAAACACTTTGCCTTATGGGGAACTTCACAATCATTCTTTCTTCCTCCTTCTGCCATTAATCCAGCTCTGTCTTCCCTCCCCAGCAGCTCAGGGATTCAGTATGATGCTGGGAAGTTAGGTCGTGTTTGTGACATGTGAATGAGTGCTTAGAGATGCTCTGAGGAAGTGGGGACTAAAGCTGGAGCTTTAGGAGTGCTGGCTTCAAACCGGCTGTGGGCACCCTTTCAGGTAGGTTAAGAGAGTTTTTGAGAAGAGAGCTCCCTTAACCTACCTGAAAGGGTGCCCACAACAGGTTGTAAGGCAGCTGTGAAAGGCTGGGCACTGAAGACAGCCTTTTATTAGGGAAAGCAATTAAAGAATGACAATTTAGGCTGTATAAGTTATTGCTGGTATTTCCCAGGTGAGTTAAGTTAATAGAGTAATAGCCTAATTAAAACATTTCTTGCTTCTTGCCTTTATTCTTGCATGTTTGGGACAGGTCTTCTGGGAACAGCATGAGGGAAACTTGCTTGGAAACGTTTCCTTCTGTGATTATGCAGCGATTTGGTTGTAATGACATTGTTAAAACATGGGCTCCTGAAAAGTCTAAATTCTGACTTGAATGCCTTCCAGCTCTGCACTTGCTTTTTCCTGTTTTCTGTAAACCCCCTACTTTTTCTGCTTTAAGATGATTTATGCTGTTCCTAACCAGCCTTCTATTTATGTGGTTTTTAAATAATAATTGAGTCATTTCTCATATTTATCAGTAAGATGAGTTCTTTATTATAAAGGTGAAATAGTAGAAATTGGAAGAAAAAACTTGTAGGGTGAGGGTAGTTATTAGCACGTATACAGAAATAAAAATAACACTGTTATTTTTATTATATTTTATTTATTTATTTTATTTTATTCTATATCTTTATTTATTACAGCAAACACTGTTTGCTCTGGAATGCTAGCATTCAGTTATTAAGTCAGCCAGATGAGGTATCCTGAGAATATGCTCGAAGACTGAGGTATCTGGGAAATGTTGTTCTGCATTTACTCATCCATTCTGAAATGGTGGAGTGTCACTCTGTCTTCTCTTAAATGCTGCATAATAGAATAGAGTGGACCTACCTCTTTTCTCAGTCGTCTGAAATAGGATAGCCTTCCTTTCATCAGAAAGTGAGGCGAGAGGCTGCTCTGATTCAGAGATGAGGAGGCTGATCCCTCACTCCTGTGCTTCTTCCCTGGGTCACATAGCCTGTCCTAACATGCTTATCTCCCTCCAGCCCAGCTAGTCCTTTTGTAGCTTAGTTATCTTTTTCCTCTGACATTTTTGCTGCTGTAAGACAGAAGGAAAATGCACACAAATGTAATAGATGTACAGTTCTGCTCCAAGTCTTTGTTTTGAAATTTTTCTAAACCTTTGATTCTCTGAATTTTTGTGTACATCAGGTTTTTGAAAGCTGTGATGAAAACGGGATACAACAGGATTTGACTGGATCCTAGGCCTCTCTTCTCTTAAAGAAGAAAATAACTGTGTTAGGTGCAGAAATGAAACTGATATGATTAGTGCTAAGTATGACCTTTGTTTCTTTTTATGAGGAGGAAAACAATCTGCAGTCACAGGACAAAAAAACTATACCATAAATATTAAATCTGCCATTTTCAGAAAGATAATAAGTGTGGATGTGGCACTTGAGCACATGATTTAATGGTGAACATGGTGGTGCTGCTGGGTTGACAGTTGGGCTTGATTTTAAACATCATTTCTAACCTTAACAATTCTGTGATTGTATATGAAAGCAGAAGAATTTGCTAAATCATTCTGCTTTCATCTGGTGCTGTATGTGGGAAACCAAATTGAATGGACATTTCCTTGTAATTGTTAGGTAGTTCCATGCTGATATTCTTCTGTCAGTTTTCTCATGCTTAGGGATGATTTTCTGCATGGATCAGATAGCTTCAAGAACATGATACTGATTTTTAAGTGAGAGTGGGGGAGATAACTACAGACACACAAACACACAGAGAAGTAAGTTGCTATCTGTTCATTGCCAGTGTTCTCTGAAGATCTTCAAGTTGCAGGTGGTTGGTAGCTGACACATCTTTAGTTGCTGCTTGTTCCATATCAGCATTCTCTTGGGGAAGAAAACATGAAAACAAAGTATTTTTCTGTTAAACTCGTGCTAGCAGAGAATATTGGTTGTATGTAATGTAGGGCATCTCTGTTCCTCTCCCTCGTTGCTTCCGCTTTCATTTGTTTTCAGTAAATGAGAACAGGCTCTATCAAAGATGTCTTACATTTTGAAGGTAATCCCTTTGGAAATGAACAAATGAGACATGCTTTCTTGGGATACAAGGTCTTAAAAGCTTTTTCTCCGTCCTATTTTCAAGCACAGTACATTTTAAAGAATAAGATCAACATTTTATCTTTCACTCTATGGCAAATACTGAGCTTTGTCTTTTGTCCTCCGATTTCTGACAAGGTCTCAAGGTGAGTAACGCGGGTTTCTGTTTGTGCACACTCAGGTATAACGATGTTTTCTGCACAGTTCTGAGAACAAAAGACTGTCCTTTTTAAATGGGAGTGGGGTTGCAAAGCTGCTGAGGTTAAATCTGTATTATGAGTGCAGAATGAGAAGCCATGCTTTTGCTGTTGCTAGCCAGCCACTGCAGGTAACAGCTTTAGCAGTTTCTTAGACACCTCTGTGCACCTGCTTGAGAAGTCTTGTCACGTCTAGGTCTCTGTAACTGGAGCTGATGTGGACAAGTCCCCTTATTCACCAGTTGCATTAGTGACGGTGGATGTAACTTTTAATAGGACCAAACAAAAAAATAATAAACCAAAAAGCAAACCTTCCATGGCAGCCCCACCTCAAAGGAGTGCTGTGTTTTTCCACACAAAACAGCTTTCTAGAGAAACCTCTCCAGCATTCCTTCTAAAACCCCAAATCCCTCAAAACAGGTGTTGTAATTCAAAGGTGTGCTCTAGTAACTCACATATGCTTTTTTTTCTGGGAATCTGTGTGCCATGTTCCCTCTTCAATCTTCCATGCACCAAAGTGTGCTATCCTGCCCCACCTGTGGTGTTTCAGCATGGAACCATCGCTGGAAATAAAATCTTGCCATAGAATTTGTCTCTTGTAACAGAAAGAAAACAAAATCTGTGTATGAACAGTATTTTTATAATGAAGTTTTATTTTAGAGTGTTTCTTGATGATGAAAGGCTGCTGGAAGTTTACAGACCTCTCTAAACAAAGGAGAAAAAAAACCCCCACAAATATTTATTTTAATTAAAAAGCAAACAATCCAGAAGCCTGTTATTTTAGATCCCAATCAAACCTTTTAGGAGTAAAGAAATGATATCTTGCACACTTTCTCTCTTTCTTGCACCAGTGCACCAACATTGGGAAAGGCAATAATGCAAAAGCACATGAAGCCAGCTACTGTTCAGTATTGCTTTCCTTGTTGAATTAAACCCTCCACTTTTGAATGAAGGAATTAATCAGATCTATTTTCTTAGCAATCACAGAATGGGTCAGGTTGGAAGGGCCCACAGAGGGTCAGCTGGTCCAACCTTTTTCCTGGGTTATAAATCCTTCTCTCTTTAGCTGGCACTTCTGCTCTTCTCAGCAATCAAATACTCTTTTGTCTGAAATATTCAAAAGAATTCTTGCAATCTTCAGAAGAGGCCAAAAAGCAGTTCAGAGAATTCAGAGAAGTTATTCTCATTTCAACGAAGGGTTAGTGATTTATCCATTTTGAAGGGGGGTGCAACATAAACTCTATATTTAAAAAAATGTACATGTGTATACATCAACTTTTTTTGTTCTTCATTGGCTGTGGTTTTAGTTTGTTACCATAGGATGTGCATCTCAGAAATTTTTTTCCTGTTGTTTTAATCAAAAATCTGGCAGATGGATTACAAAATGATTGTCTTGATTCAAGATATGGGCAAGTAATTCCTTAGAATTCCTTATTCATCCTCCTTTAAAATAAGAAGCTCAGATTTGATATTCATGCTCTAATCCAGCACTATGAAAGAATGCAGCAAATTTTCCTCTGTTCTTTTGAACTTCCACAGAGTGTGAACTGATGCCACAAGTAGTCTGTTTCTTCTTAAATGCAGGTTTATTTCTCAGGGGTAAGATGCCTGAAAGTTTCAGCATGCAGCCTTGAATACTTTGCTGTGAGGCTTCTTCCTTTTAGTGTTTTCAGGAGCCTTGCTACAGATGGCAAGCATTGCAACTTCATTTCCTTGACCAATTTCTTAAAAATAAACCATTAAGCAGCAGTTCTTTCTTGTCCCTAAGGTAATCACCAGTGAATTTATTAAAATGTCTTTTGATTTGCAAGTAATGCTGTTTGATGTTTTGGTGTTTCATAACAGCAGTAACTTTTGTGCATATCAGGTTTTTCTTACCTTCTTGGAATGTTAAGTAAATGTAATTCTATTTGTTAAGGAATTCCTTCTTTCCATCATTTCTGGTTGTTTTAAGTGGGTACTCCATACATCAACTTGAACAACAGCTCTGGAATAATAATTTTACTGAATGCTACAAAAGCAGGTGGAAATGTTTTTTATACTCATCCCCTTTCTTGCTATGGAAGTGATCTGGAAAAAGCCAAGTGCCTAAGTGCTCACAGCTCTAAACTGCAGAAGAGTGTAAACTTAAACCCTGCTGTTGGCTTGCAAATTACAGGCCTCAAAGCTATAGATAGCTGTAAATATTTACAGGCCTAACTTGTAAACTGGCAAGTCTGGCAATTTTTCAGAGCAGACATTTGCAAAATAGTCTAAACAGAAACTTCATGTTGCAGCTCCTTGTCCTAATGATTCTGAACATTAATACTGATTGAGTTCCCAAGCCCTGCAGTTCTTTTTTCTTTTCCTTTCTCCCCCTCTGCTAGGAAGAGACTTTGCAGCTAGATGGGCACCCCTAAGTGTGAGGAAGAGGAACATAATGGTGGTTTATACTGTGAAAGGTTCAAAAGCTCTTTTTTCAGCCTTACTGAGAGCAGGGTGATACACATAGCCAGATGTGTCATCTTTTTCTTTTTGCCTTGTGATGACAAAGCTTGCCTTTCTCAATGCTTTGGTTGGTTGGCTCCTCCAGGAATTTTTCCTTCTGGTATAGAGTGGTATTTGAGGAAGCCTCAATCAGCTTTTTACAGTGGGGCAGCAAGCTGGTGCAGAGGGATGGTGGGCACCACTGTGAAGTACCTGTTCCTACAGTGTCACATGGGAAATAAGGGGACCAAAAAAGGCTTATGGAAGAGGAAAGCCACTGTTGGCAAAGTTGCTCTAAGTGCATGACTGGGCTGTCATTCTGTTTTTCATGCTGTGTTAAAACAACACATAACACTTTGTCAGATACGTCAGTCTTCCATCAGCCATGGATGTATTTCTGTATTTCTCTTCTCCTTTTGGCAGTGCCTCTGTCTCTCTCCTTCCGCTGAATTTGCTTCTGGATTTCAGTATTACCTGGAAAGAAACACTGACCAATCTGCTGCCTACCTTCTCTCATTTGGCCTAAAGGCTGTGGGCACAGGCACCTATATTTGTGTTGGATCTGGCTGAGATGGATTTAATCTTCTCCCCAGCAGTGCTCATTTAATTGTCTGCATAGCAGCACTCACAGAGCTGTGCTTTTTATTGGTATTTAGAAAAGAGTTGGTGGCCCACCAGTATTTTGGCTACTGCTGAGCAGCACTGGCACAGCATTATCACCACTCCCCTGCCTTCCCCCTAACAACTAGGCTGAGAGTAGGCAACATTTTGGGAGGGGATCTAACCAGGACAGCTAATCCAAACTGACCAAAGGATATTCCATACCACAGGGCATCAGCCTGGCAATAAAAGTTAAGAAAAATGGAGTGGGGAGGGACATTGGATCTTAAGATGTTTGTCTTCTGGTGCAGCCATTATGTCTAGGAAGCCTAGGAAGTGGCTGAACATCACCTGCTGATAGGAAGTAGTGGAAAAATATTTTGTTTTTCTTTGCTTCTCTGTGTGGCCTTGGTTTTGCTTTATTAAGCTATTGCTATTTTGACCTGCAAGGTTTTATTTTTTTTATCTTATCCCACCCCCTGCTGCCTCCTGCTGAGGAGGGGAGTGATAGAACAGCTTGATGGGCTACTGATACCCAGCCAAGTTCAATCCATGGCAATATTGGATGTCAGAATAAGAAACTCAACAGTAGCAGAAAACCTGGAACATTCATTGTTGCTATAGTGACAAAATCAAGCTAAATAATTAAAATCCTTCTTTTTCTCAGTATGCAAAGATCATTCCCACAACCTCTCCTTCTTCTTTGTGAGGTTTGGAGATGTCCTGTGAATTTGTATGTTATCTTTCTGTGAATAGGACACCTGTTCTTAATTTTGAGTTGTTAAGGTGATGGATGTCTCAGATGGGACTGCATGTTCAGTAAAGCCTGGCATTTTAGGCTGTTTATGTGTCTCATGGATGGGACTAAATAAATGCTAATTGACTTCCTCACTCTTTTATTAGAAGGTATTACTTTGAAATGGGTAAGAAGCAAAATGTCCAAAAGGACCGAGGATGAGTGGTCAAGATGTGCAAAGACTCTGCCATGCCCTGCCCTAAGGGGTGCTGCTGGCCTAGGAGTGCTCTGCCAATGGGACACACAGCAAGCAGGGCACAAAACACACCTCAGACCAAGTAACTTCTATATTGCCTTTCTCCTGATGTTTTCTGTATTTGAGCATGCTGGCCTGAGGCATTTCCATGTGTGAACACATTGCAATGCAGCAATGGAAGGGGCAGGAGTGGCAGCCAAGGGATGAACCCGCAGAGAGAATTGCTGTGACAGATGTCACTGAACTGGCATTCTCCAGAATGCTCAAACACAGTGTCAGAAGCCATATTGGAAGGGGATCTGATGTGGGTATTCATGAAACTTCTGCCTTGGGTGCCAAAATCCAAAATGTGCTGACCCGGGTCACGAAATAACCAAACAAATTCTTTTTCTTGGAAATTTTTCATTAGCTTCATGGCACTTGCCATGAGTCTCTTGGCAGTGTAAGTTTCCATGGCAGCAACCTAAATAATTGTTGTACTTGTGTGAAGCCCTTAAACTAGAGTCTTAGTCTACCTCTGAGTGACAAGCTTTCACAGGCCATTAGTTCCCTGTTTTCCTTGAGAGGTCTCGAGTTAGCATGCTGTTTCTGCACTCGTAGAGAGAGATTTTTAGGAAAGTGACTGCTGGTCATTCCCAAGTTGTTACTTGCTGTCTACACAAGTCAGTCCTGCTTTGCTGAGTTAAAAGGGAGCACCATTAAAATGAAGACATTGCTGGAAACTGGCAGCAAAAAGGACTAAGGAATGTCTGCTCCTACTGGTCAGTGGGGCAGAAGACATATGACAAATGACAATACCAAAAAGGCTGAGATGGCACTGCCATGGATTGCCCTGGTAATGCAGCACCCCTGTTTGCTAAGTCTCTGAGCCCAGCCTGCAGTCCAGTGTGATGCCTCCAAGGTGACTCAGGAGCTGTCTGATGTCACTGCAGGGCAGCTCCCTGCAATTTCTGAAAGGTGTCGTCCAGGGAGAGGTTCCTTATTGTGCAAAGTAGGTAAACTTCACATTTCTCTCCAAAAATCATTGTATAGCAGACCCATCCAGGAACACAAAGGACAAGGTGGCTGGGAACAATCATAAAATCATAGAATATCCTAAATTGGGAGGGATCCAACAGGGATCACTGAATTCCAGCTCTTGACCATCTAAGAAGCATAATGCGTGCTTACTTCTTGAACTCTTGTCAGGTTCAGTGCTGCCATCACTTCCCTGAGGAACCTGTTCCCCAGGGAACCCAGCCCAAAGATGAAGAACTTTGTCCTGGTATCCAGCCTGAACCTCCCCTGACTCAGCCTCAGGCCATTCCCATAGGTCCAGTCACTGGTCACAAACAACAAGGAACCTCTCCATGGACATCACCTTTCAAAAATTAGAGTTCTGTCCCTGTTACCACAGAATGATCAGAATATATAGAACCTGTTGTTGCCTTTTTCCCAACCTGGAAATGAAACTTGAGATAATTTTAGTAAGGAGGTAATATTAGATGGGATCTTTATTTGAAGGCCTCTAGGGCCAGTTATGGAAAAATGCTCTCAAAAGCCCACCCCCCCCAGGGGAATGTTTTTATAGATTTTAGGAAATCAGCATAATTGATGGAAAGCACCAATTAGGAGGACAAGTTGTGATGCAATCCCCCCTTCAGGTCAAGCCCCTTTGGAGCCCCCCATTCAGCACTGGCTGTGCTTTGTCCATGAGAATGGATCTCAAAGAGTTGTTCTCAGGCTTGGCTCCCAGGAAGAATCAAGATAGGATTGGGGCCCTGCACCTCCCAGGGCTTGGAGCTCTGGAATTTTTGTCTTTCTGCCTAGGGAAAGTCCATGGAAAATTACTGGGAAAATTAGTCACTAATAGAATGGATGTCAGAATTACAAATATATGTGTGAAGAATACAGAGAACATAGAAAAAATGCAAAACGCAAATAACATCACTGTCAGCAGGGCAAGCATCCCCATCTGCCTGTTGAGGAAAAAAATAAGGCTGCTGGGTGTCAGATGAGTGGCTTTCTCTTATATTGCATGGCTTTCTCTTTTATTTCCAGGAGACTCAGAATTAGGGATAGAAGGCATTCAAGACTTGAGATTAGGAATTTGTCTTCTCAGGATCAAATGAAATTTATTGGTGATTCTCATAAGGCTCAGAGAAGGTGTTTCCAAAGTTAATAGAAATGCTGGGGACAAGATACTTGGGAGTAGATTAATCTGGGTAAGTAGGGAATAGAAGAGAGAAAATATTGCATAGAAGAGCAAAAGGGGTGAAATGTAAACAGGGATTTTCCTTTCTGCATGCTTTTAGACAGCAGGGAGAAGTACTTTTTTTTTTTTATTTTATTTTATTTTAACTTTTTTTCCCCTTACCCTCTTCAGGTGCATTTTCTGAAGTGGTAGTTTTCAGTCTGCCTTCTTACCTGCCACTCTGATTGTCAAGGTCTCTTTTATAGCATTACTGTCAATGTGCCACTAAAAGAGAAAATGATATTTTTTGATAGAAGCATGGAGTATTTTAAGGCAAAATTTGCTTTCTGCTTGGTTCTCCTGGAGAATAATTTGCAGAAATATCATTGAACAAAGACATTCTAACTCATTATAATTACTCTGGAAGAAACATGCTTGAGGGGGACCCTGGGGAAAGCAGGAAGATGTACAGTACATGGATATGTCGGAAATCACAAGAAAAATGTAGTTCTGGCCACCAATTAATGCAGACTAATTGATTATGCTTTAGTTGACCTTGATTATCCATTAGAGAGTGTCAAATGGAAAGTCAATATAAATGACAAAATGTAAAAGTGCATGTACTGTAAATCAGGTACATTAGTGACATCTGTCGAGAGTTCAAAATGCTGCTCTAGAAAAATGTTCAGGATTTTAATGCTTTTCTCTCTGATAACTTTTTAATGCTGTGTGACAAAGTGCCTCTGGCAGGGATACAAACCACATCTTAAAAGGTAATCAGAGTCAATGTATATTTTTCTTTAAATAATTCCTTTGAGCTCATGGGTGTGCTTTTTTGGAGAGAATATATCCCCCACAGTGCATAATAATGTCTTGGTGGTGCATGGAAGTTCTGAACAATGACACCTCACAGATACATGTCCTTAGTGTCAAACTTAATGCAAACTATTTATTGAAATTTGGTGTAGTAAAGAAGTTTTGTTGGCTCTCTGTAGTTTTTTATATCAAAAGTAGTGTGAGAAACAAAATCCAAAAGCAGGAGAATCGGGGATGTATTAAAATAAACTCTATGCAGAAATGCAACTTACTACGGAGATATTTTTTCTCCCAAGTTCACAGCTCTGTAAAGAGAGAGGGAGTTGTTGATGAAGTTGTTAGACTAAGGTAACACAAATACCAGGAGGAAGGGAGACTGTTTTCCAAACAGCTGACAGTCAATCTGCCAGTTCTTCTCACAGTCTGGGTTCTTTACGTGCAGGTAGTTAGCCAAATTTGTGGTGTTTGCTCCTGAAACGTGTCTTGAATCAGTACGAAGAAAGACCAAAAACTCACAATTTGCTCATCTTGCCTTGGGCCAAGCTTAGTGATACTGAAAACAAGCCAAGGCACGTGGAAGCTGATCAGAGTGGTACAACTGTGTGGTGCATCTCTTGAGCAGCCCCTATGCATCATATCTGCACAAAGCTGATATAATTTAAATGAGTAATTATGTCCACAGAGTAGTTTTAGATAGAAGTTACCTGATGATTTAGTTGTCTCTGGGATTTTTGCCCAAAGCTGTATTTCACCCTGAGAAAACTGTGAGCTAAGATGATAGAAATCTTCCTATATATTAGGATTATATTCAGACTGTAAAACCTAGATGATTTCATGTTTCTATAATAGAGGTGCCCAAAACTCTCATTTGTAACAAGAGGTGATGGGAAAGGAGAGAAATAATAAATAATAAAAGCAATCTTCCCTGCCCTGAATACTGAGGTGAACTTTTGCCTTTCTCAAATCAGCTGTTCTACTTAAAAAAAATCTTTATCATATCTATTCTTACAGAAAATATTTAAGCTGTGATTTTAAATTCATAGTATCTTCCTTGCATGTAGATTAATGAATTGCAAGTTCATGATGCTACAGTGTTCTAAAAGCACTTTCACAGCATACTCATTTTGAAGTAATATTTATATTTACAATGACTTGTGTTATTACATCTCAACTCTTCAAGTATTGCAATGGTCTAGTAAAGCACAACATTGAACAGTTGGTCAGTTGCTTCATATCTAAAATATGAAAATAGTAAAGTGGTACATAGGCTATTTTAAAATTATCTCCAAAATATTTATTTAAAACCATTGACTCAATTTGTGGGTGCCTGTAGATTCAACAGTTGGATATATTGCTTATATGGAAATCCATTTCCATATAATCCTATAATTAATTTGGGGATTTAAATTTACCAGCAAGCCTTAAAAGGGAAAAATGTAATTACTTTGCTGCTACAGCAAACCTTCACTTTTTTTTCAAGTCTACTTTTAAAACATCTTGTATAATTGAATAGGATGGACTATTTGTGGACAGTGCCCACTTAAATATATGATGTACATTTCCTTTTAGAGTTTTTCTTTTTATCAGGAATGGAAAAGTCTAATTAGGCAGTGGTCTGGCAAACTCTGTAATATTCCATCATATTTACTTGACACAGAATAAAAATGAGCCACACTCCCCCCAAACAAATAGAAAAACTCCCCAAACAGACATGTTAGACTGGTAAATTTAATTTGCTTTATCACAAATTATAAAACAGTCTGAAAAGAACATGTATGTACTAAAATTTAATCCATTTTACAATCTTTAGCTAAATAATTAATACTCTGCAATACCTTCATAATTAGGTAAATTATACAATTTACACAATACATCTGGTTTAGCTGTTTCATGATTAAATGGCTGGTTTTTTTCAAAATGCAGATTTTTTTTTTTTTTTTTTGTTGTTGTTTCTTTGTGCATTCTATTAATAATAAATACAAACAGGCTTGGATTATAAGCATTTGGGTTTCAAGTGTTTATTAGGGTATATTTATATTAACCTAAATAAGACATAGGAATTATGTTAAACCATTATCACCATAGCTGCTGTCATCATTGGTGTTAAAAAGACAGATTTTTTTTCTCCTCATAACACCAAAATGAAAATAATGCTTATAGCTTGATTATTCTGCTCTGCTTATTCTTGAAATATAAATATATTGAAAGTACTGTTGGACTGGAAAATGAGTGTATATTTGCCTCTTACTAAAACTCACTTTGTGCTGAAGAATCAAAGCTAATAATCATGTTTTTAGTTCCAAAATATTTTGTCATGCAATTGCATGCATTACATTAAGTGGAGTTTTAATGTCAGGAGACAAAAATGTTTTAAGTGTTGCAGTGGTTCTAAAAGTGCTTCTTTAAAAAAAAAATCTGGCCATAAAATGGTAAACACTATGAGACACTGTATTGTAATTACTACTTCAATGGGCATTAATGCCATTGTAGAAGCTAGGAAGTTATTTATGACATAGGATTTTGTATTGAAAAGACTCTTGCCTTCATTTATTGAAAAATCTCTCTAGTGTTGACACACAGGATTTTTTACTATCTGCTTTGCTTTTGATCATAGTAATGGAAACTCTTTATTTCTATCTGTAGATATACATATGTATATGCATGCTTGTGCACATTTACACTGATATTATAAACATTTACACATAGATATGTGTACATGAATATTCTTTTTTAGCTTTTTCTATCTTGAATTCAAACTGTCAGACCTCAATACTTTTGGTTTCTGTGGTTTTTCTTCTTGTAGTACATAGCCACTATCTTAAAAAATTACCACAAATGCTGCTGGTGTTCCCTTTTGTGTGGCTGCATGTGATCCTGGCTTGGTTCAGAGGAGCTCCTGTGCTATTTTGAGATAAGGATAAGCTGATAAGCCTTCCAGCTGTTCTGGTACAAATTATTTGTGCAAAATGCTTTCATTCTGCCTTCTGTAACAAGGACATCCTCTTTCTGCTGCAATCCATTTAACTTATTGTAGGGAAGGTAATTTGATCATCTTCTACAAGTACCTACACAGGAGGAATGCTTTTGACAGTAAAGGACTCTTTACTGAGCCCTCTTTTTCTGCCACATTTATTTCCATTACTGAAGCTAGACAAACTAAAATGTAAAAGAGTGCAACTTTTAAAAAATATGTATATCATTTTTATTATTATTTTTTTTTACCAATTAGCAACAAGAACACTTAACGTTTGGAATAATTTTTCAAGTGAGGTCACGCGCTCATTACATTGTGCAAACTTGGAAAGCTTCCAAAAAGTGTGGTGTAATTTTAACCACAAGGTTACAGATTTCTCACAGACATGTCTGAGTGAGGTTCAATAGCAGGAGGTCAAACTCCTGGCTCTCGGTCGTTGCTGCAAGCCCACAAATATTAATCTTTTTCTCAAATTACTCTTGACAGATGCTGTCATGAGCTTTTCTGTGCACTTACATCCCGAGGCAAAACTCACAGAAGACTTTGACATCAATGGGCTTTGGATCTAATCCACAGACAGCTAGTTTCTTCTGGAAAACCTTGAGTAAAATCTCAGTTAAAAGTTTTATACAAGTATTATTGCAGCAACCAAGGTGTTTAAAAATATTAAAAATCATATCTTCAAAATGCTGTAAAGGAACAGATAGATGCTTGTCTCTTGAATACAAACCTTTACTACTTTAATCACGACATGTTGGCTTGTCCAGTCATGTTGAGTAGTTTGAGTACCTAACTGGAGCAATCTATCAGTCAAGATCAAGGTAATTTTTATATCCAGATTAGGGGTTTTTTTGTAAATTTAAAAGAATAAAATCTAATTGAGCAGACTTTGATTCACTTTGGTTAAAAAAAGAGATAAATTTAGGAAATTTAATTTAGTAAATTTAGTATCCAGGCTATTTTGAAATATGTACAGTGGCATTGAGTGTCAAGAGCACTTTGTAAGCAGATATGAAGTTTATGAGAATGTTATTACCAAATATTAGTTTGTACTCCTAGCTCAAAAATGGAAGGTTTTGTGCTCTGGTAAGAATAGTAGTGAATTTAAATAAGCTTCCTGAAATGCAGGATTCATGCTTGGCATCACTGGGCTAAGCTTCACATGCACTAATCACTAGAAACTCCGTGAAAATAGAAAGAAAAGGCAAAGTCCCTGCTGAGCACCATGAACTTTTGAATCCCTTAAGAATCATATGCATTGCTCTATACACACACCTGAAGTTAAATCATCTCCTTTCCTGCCTCCTCAGCTTTGTCAAAATACTTGTGCGATTTATTTCTCTTTTTCTATATTCAAAAGTTAATTTCTGCCTTCTTTCTCATCTGTCCAATATCTGTCACATTAAACTTTTCATTATTATTGCTATAGGTCCTAATCTCAAAGCTCAACCTGACTGTGTCTTTTCCTCATGTCTCCTTGCATTGACTGATCCTTTTTTTAGGAAGCAATTTTCTCTCTTACACTTCTCTTTTACATTTTCTTATGACACATCTCTGAGAATCCCACCACGTGTGATATCCCTCTGATGAATGTACTTATGTGGAGCTCAGGGTGAGCTGAGAGGTTTCATTTGTGGTGGGTAGGCTGAAGTAGATGCTTCTGTGGCACCATTGCTGTAATTCCAAAGTAGATGGAGAGCTTGTGTGGTGTGATCCTGAGCGTTAGATTTCTGCTGCCCTGGTCTCTTTGATCTGCAGAAGTCTATGTTACACAGGTCTGTGTTGGGGTTGATAAAATAAATCTTGTAATACCAAGAGCTATTCCCACGTCTTGTGCTGCTGACAGTGTTCTTAGGCACCTTCATTCTCAAAAAAAACTACTTTTTGCATAGGTGAGAGCACTGGCCAGTGACAACAGAAGCCCATTAAAAAGGATGTATTTTCTTTACTCTTCATGAATTAGGTAGCCTGACTGATCACATGCTTTAAACGTTCTACTAAAAAAAAGTGTTAGCTGGTTTTCACAGCCAAAACTCTTAGTGAGCTTTGTTAACATTCCTGAAAGAATATCCAGATCATCCATTTCTAAATGAACTTTTTTAGACATGTTTTCACTGTGGTTTCTTCAGACTTGGAGGGGGAAAGGTATTTATTCTTTCATCAAATGTTTCATTTTGGATGTTCTTGCTGAGTTTGCAATTCTTTCACTCATAATCTCTTCTGATATATGTAAAATAACTTGGTCAGATTTTTAATTTTAGAATCCTAATCAAGAAAAATAGTCTCTATAGCCTGGGAAAAAAATTCCATCCTTGACTGACTCTTCCAGTAGCAGCTATTTTTACTGCAACAGCAGGTGGGTTAAGATTCTTTACAAAATACAATGTCCAGAGAAGAGCACTCCCTCCATCTTCCTTCACACCACCAAACAAACCCATATAGCCAGATGACTCCAGTCCCACTGTGAAATAATTTTAGCTTGTCCACTTGTTAGCACTTGAGGTTTTCCACTGATTTCACAGCTGCATTCCTTGTATCTCCTCTCTGCATGATACCTTAAGGTCTGCTCCAATTTATTTATTTAGATTTTATGCACAGGGATAAGTTACAACTCTTTGATACAAAGCATCTCATTTTCCAGGACACCCCACAGATATTAGCAATTACACTGGAATACAAAAGCTTTTCATCCAAGCAAATAATTTGTTTTCTACTAAAGAATGTAAGATCTCACCTCTGAAAAGGAATTTTTTTATTGTTGTTTCTCTCATAACTGTGAATGACCTATGGGACCCATCTGGTCTTTCCACAAATGAGAGAAAGAAAGCCCTTCAAGGGTAAAATATTATTTATTCTATGAGAAAACAATTTTAAATTAGAAAAGGAAAGTGTTTGACTTTATAACACTGCGTGTGTCTGATTTGAATCACTCGCAGCTTGTACTAATACATCCTCTTAAAATGTTATATTGCATAATATCTACGTGGAAAGTATAAAAACCCTTTCTCACCAGTAAGCAATTGCATATGGTCTGAAAATTAATCCCTCACTGCCAGAATACATAAATAGAAATCCAGATTTGTTAGTGGGCTCCAGCTGCTTTGTGCTTCTCAGACGGTGCAAAAATAACCCTAGACCCAGCTTAAATGTTCAGCTAAAGTGGGTTTACGGCTGCTTTCCATTACCAGAGCAGTGGAAAGCAACTGGAGGGGGCTTGTGGATCTGGCCTATTCTGCAACTCAGGGCCACAATCCATGTAGCACAACACTAATAGCCTAGCTAGGATGCTTCAGTACTTTCCAGCTGCTGACTGCTGGGATACCTTTGTGAGCTGGGAACCTGTGATTACACAGATGTTAGGCAGAAGGAAAAAGGGGAGAGGTGTCGCAGTATTAATGTTCTAACATGGTGGAACTGTGTGTCCTGAGGAAATTTGTATGAGTAATGTAGTGTAGGTCAGATAATGGTCAAGTCCTAGCATGAATATACACAACTATTCTGGGAAATGGGAAGTTTTGCTCGTGTTCTGTCTTTGCTGGTTTATCCTGATCTGCTTTATGTGTTTTGAAATTGGCTCAGAAGTTACAAGGTCAGTTATTATCTCACAGCGGACACATGAAAATTTTTTCAGCAATTTATTTCACTCTCATATCATGCTATGTATGTCTCTGGTACTTGTAATTCTGTTTTGAGACCATTTGGGTTTTGAAGCCCGTTTTCCTGTAATCCCAATATTAAGTTACGTATTCAAAATAAGAAATCCCAGTTGTCCATGTGAATCACCTATAAATGATAGTAGAAGAAATCTGACAGATGGAGCATTATTTTCTCCATGCAGGAAGAAATCACTTTTGGATTTCTTTCCAAACTCTCTGACATAGAGGCTATGTAGAGGTGGAGGTTATCACCTGCAGCAACATAAACTTGGATTAGAATTAGGGGTGTTTTAGCTAAAAGCATTCAAGCTGTGATACTGATGTACCAGCAGTCAGGGAAGACACCATGCCGGCTGTCCAGATAAACTGTGGAGTGAGTTTGCATCAAGGACCTGACTTCAATACCTAGATCTGCATCTTTTTCTCCCTACTCCTATAGATTAGGCTGCCTGTGTTCAAGGTCACTCTCCTGTGATGCTTTAGAAAACATCAGAATGGTAAGAGCTGTGAGAAGTCTTGTCTGAGGCGTCTCTAATGGAAGTTAGGTGGGGGCAAAACTGAAAAGAATGGTCAAGAGATGGTGGTTGGAGCAGCCAACACCTACAGACCTGTAGCAGCTCCCTGCTGTGAGCATAAGGTCACAGCACCCTTATTCTGGTTTTACAGCCTGGCTGATGCAGCATGAACTGCTCTAAAATAACTTGGTTTCATTTCATCATCCTAAAAATCTCAGTACACAGTAGCCTGATACAGTCAACACAAACTGAGTTTTTGGATATTTTTCCACAATGGTCTATTATTTTTAATGACCAACTGTTGATGAGCTTATGGATATTTCTGCATGACTGGGTACAGCTTTTGATGGAAAGAGGTTTCAGATGAAATGCAGTACCTTGCCTCAGTCCAAGACATCATATGCAATTTCCACAGTTGAGCTGATGCAGGGAACCTTGACAGTCTGTCATGCCATGAGATATATCAGAGCCTCTAGGAAACAATGAATTCCAGAGTTACTGATAAAAGTACTTGGTGCCTAATAGTGTATTTACAGTCAGAATCCTACTTGTGTGACAAGCTAAGGCTATTCAGAATATTGTAACGAGCAATAACTTGGAAGAGAGTTTAATTTAAGTTCAAAAAGAATACTTAGATTAAATGTAATCATGTATTTGTTTTCATCAGTTGCACTTTGTGTATTTAGATCCTAAGGAGAGAAAGGATTGCTTTTTTCTCAGGGCAAGCTTGTAAAATACTTATTTTTAACTCTGTTGCATGTAATAAACTCTTATCTACTTATAGTTGAAGATCAGTAATCTATTAACTAACTTCAAATTATTATTCTCAAAATTTAAGTAATCAAAACACGTTGTTTGATTTTTTTGGGGACATTGGTTAGGGAGTCTGTAACTCAAGGAAGGATTTGTCTGCAAGCGAGAACAAGTTACCTGAATTGCTTAGACTATACTACCCTGACACAGGTGTACATTGTAAATTCTTTAGCACAGCCTTAACTGTTAAACTTTTTATATGGGACTAATTTGGTTAAGCTAATGCCCTGCAGCTTCCAGACTTGTGGTCTCTTTTATTCTTAAATACTGTAAAATATTAATTCTGCTTGGGAAATATAATCATATATGAATGAAACAGAGTTCCATACAACCATGAATCCACAATAATAGGGCTGGAACCAGAACAGCCTCAATTGGCTTTTTCCTTTTTTTTTCCCCACACATGGCAATGCTTGCTGATGCTTCTAATTAAGACAACTCCATCCTTTATGTATCTCTTGTTCAGCTCTTTTGACCTCTGCTTCAAGAGCAGCCTGCCAGAGATGGAGAATTCATGCCTAGGTCATCATCTTAATCAGGCTAATGCATTGCAAGGAATTAAGAACTTTATCATTTCTCTGGTACTGTTCAGCTTACTGTTATCGATATTTAAGGTTACTGGAAAGACTATGAAACTCTCCCTTAGGGAAAATTGCTTATTTTACTCATCTCTTTTGAGACAAGACTTGCATATTTTGTAACCCACCAGCTCTTTCAAGACGTGTTATCTGTTTGCCCTGGGGGTTTGGTTCTGGAATCATTTACGTCACTTTTAAACAGTTTAAAAAGTTAGTTTAAAATAGAACTTAAAAATACCAGTAAATCAGTTTATCATAAAAATCTGAATCAGTCTGTATTTCTTACTTAGTCTTCAGGCTTCACATTTGTTTCATTACTGCTCCCCTTCCCTTTTCTAGAGAGACGTGCCTTTGATTTACAGTTGTAACCTTCTGTCCTGCACCAGCTTAGCCTTTGAGCCATTACTTTTTCATTTTTAGCCTTGGGCCAGCTGTTTGTAACCTTTGTGTCTTGCATCAGTGGTATTCAGCCTCTTGTAGTTTACAGCAATCATGTAGCAATGACCTTATAAACTTTCGGTACCTTTCTCCTCCTTGAGTGTTCAAATTCACATCTAGCATGGCAGTGTATTGTTCAGGTAGTGCTGGGCTCTCTGTTTGCAGCAAGAACAGGTTCTGCTCCAGCAGTTGCTGGCCTCTTTCACTTGGGTTTCCAAAATCTGTTGGAAATAAAATTACTGAGGTTGCTCCCTTAAACCACTGCTTTACATGCAGGCTATGCTGATCTTCTTTCTATCATGAAATGTTACAGCATTTATAGGAAACTGCCACCAGCATTCAAGGAGTTTTTTTTTTATCCTTTTTTTTTGTTTTGGGCCTTCTGTGGTCTTTGTCAAGTTGAGAAAAAGTGGATGTTTTTATCATTTAAAAAAAAAGACAATAAATCCAGCCTTCCCCACACAGCCTTTATAAATTCAGTCCAGAAGAAGGCAGCAACAAACTGGTTCTCTTTCACAGCTTTGCTGTCATTTTGTTAACTCCAGACTGTATCAGGCACAGGTTTCTCTTTTTCTAACTGATGATGAATTCATTTAAATATCAGAGAACAACTCAGCACCTGTTGGACTGACACCATATGCTTCTATCATACTGATAGATGTTAGAGAAATAGGTTTTGAAGCAGGAGCTAGAGGGATGATCCACAGAAGAAGGCCACGAGGGTGAAAATGCATTGCATGGCATGCACAGGTGAGAGGATTTGCCCATTTTATCCAAGAAATCTGTCAGGCATCCATCATAATGCCAGTAGGATTTTAAATTATAAACATATCAGGCTTGAAGGTAATAACAATGCATCACCCTCATGGCTTTACCACTTGCTTAAATCTAGAGATCTGTGATAAAAAGAAACAATTAAAGAAAAAACTAAGGCAATGGGTTCTTTTAGCATAGGTGTTACAGCAACAATTCATATTTAAAGATGCTTCAAAATTTCTTTTATAAAAGAAATTATAGTACATGCTTTATGAAGTTTCAAGAAGTCTTTGGGGTCCCCTTTGCCTTAAAAAGTTTTCTTAAAGGTTATTTGTTGCTCTTCTTAGTTCAGAATTTTGTTCTAAATTTTGAGAGCTACAGAGAAGTTGTTAAATAAATTCTTGTGTTTCTTGACTGCAGTTTAGCATCACAATTCAGAAAATTGCCTTAATTAGGTATCTGTGGTGTACTAGGTACCAAGGTAACTTATAGTTTTAGAAATTGATTATTTCCAACTGAATATAAATTTTCATATTACTCTTCCCAATTCATGATTTTAAGAATGCTCCAAGTTACCAGATCCTTAACAGGATACTGTTAATCAGATGAAAACCAGTTTGATTATAACTTTGTGTAAAAAGATTAAAATAGATATCCTTTTCCCCCTCCCTTTTTTGTAATATTTTTTCTACTAAAAATGCACTTACTGCTGGAAGTCAGAGTGATCATTTACTCTCATGAGCTCACAAAATTTAACTTAACATTTCTTGGTTGTAATTTTATTGTGGGTTTTTGATTTCCTCAATGTATATTCCTTAACTGTTGTGCAAAACCTACTGACATTTCACTTCACAGAGGAGAATTTTCCTTTTTTGTAACTGCTTTGTATAGTTGATAATGTGAAAAATACTGCAATTTGCTTTAGTTCTTCTTGTGTGACATTCTTATTAACGTGGGTTTTTTAACTGTTTATTTTTCCTCAGTTTTTGTTCTTTGGAAAAGGCTCCTTTGTATTTCCTGCTTTCCAGGCTTTTTGAGCTAAAAAAAAAAATAAAAAGTAATCACATGATCTATCTAGTGATACTAAAACAATTGGATTTAAATGAGTTGCAGTACATTTAGTGTGGGGGACTAAATCAGCAATACCCATTATCTCAGTCTCAGGGCGTGGTGAGCTGTACATAGAAGAAATCAAAATCTGTGGTAGAATGTTTGCAGTAATTCCTGGTTGAGCTACTGCTTTTCAGACTAAATGCCAAGAGTGGAAGGTAATGAAACGAATACCCCAAAATTTCTGTGGAAAAAAAGAAACTCCATGAATACCCAATGTACTTTTGTGTGTGTATGCAGATATAGTTAATTTAAAAATCTTTGCTAATTCTTAAAAAGCAATTCTACTTTTAGGCCCATTATGATGACACACTTTTAACACCTGTGGCATTTTTGGGGATAAACTGATGCTTTCCATGGTACTTACCCAGCCTGTGCTCCTTCTGTATCTTAAAATGCTTGTTGCTAATCTCCTTCCTAATCCAGGAAGATTCATAAATTGTCCTGAGTGCTTCACCAGGAGGAATATGGTCTTGAAGATGAAAAATAATTAATTCTAGGATATCCTAGAATTATTTTATGTTTTTCCAGAACTGTATACTTTGCTTTTCCATTCTTGGTCTGCAATTCCAGAGAGGCAAAATTTGCCCGACATGAAGTATTTTACATATGTTGGATGTATGTCCTTTAATATCCCTAAAACTGGTTTTGTTCAGCTCCTGAGGCAGCTTTCCTTTAATGAACAATAATTGGCCAGTGAAGAATTTATCTGGCTGAGGTCTTCTGGTTTCATCATCTGCTGGTACTTTCAGGGCCTTTATAATTACCTAACTGCACATCTCTCTTGCTCATTTTTGTCTCGGGTCAGAGTTAACTCTGCACAGGAAGGCTACTTATTATTACTATCTGTTAATTACAGATAAGTATCAAAACTACTATAACAGTGGGCTTTATGCAACACAACTGCTCAAAGCTAAGATAAAGCTAAGAGTAATTAGGTAATATTCACCTGGTCATTAAACAATTGCTATCACAGCTAAACAAGTTTAAACAAAAGCCACAGGCAAGTCAAGCCAAATGAAGCCTGACAAATCCTAAGGCTGAGACCTTGCAGGGCTCATGCAGTCCTAGAATCCTTTTGTTAACCATGATAATGCTTTATTTACTGGACTTGCAGGCTGCAATGCTGTGTGTGAAAAGAAATGGGTGTGCTCCTGGTAATAAGAAAATTCAGATGTAGAATCTTACATATAGTCTTGTCTACAACCTTTTGGATGCATGGAAGGTGCAGCAGGTCATTCAAAGGGATAAAGATTTGCACATGCTTTAATGTTCAATTTTTCACCTTTCTGTAAGGTTGCCTTCCTTTCTGAAGAAAGTGCACATGATGCCAAAAATGAAGTAGTGTGTAATGTTAAACAAACATGTTTGTAAACTTATTTATTCACATAACATGTTTTGCTTTTAGTTTAAACTACATTTTGCTATAATTTAGCTTAGAATTTACTGTCACTTTAGGGGGGAAGAGTCACTTCTATATAGAGATAAGTAATTATTTAATAACTTGTGATTGAGTTTATTCAATTTTTTTTTCCTGAATATTCAGAAAGACTTGGATTTTCAGAAGAAGCAAAAGGCAGTTGAGCTGCTATACAATATTGCCTTTCTTCCAAATCAAAAGTGTGTGTAATAGGAGACTTCCCACTTTCCTTATTCCAAATCCTAGAGAGTTTTCAAAATGAAAGCTTTGGTTTTATTGTTCATGCAATACTTACCTCCCACAGTTTTAAATCAGATGATATAGCACCAGTACTTGTAGAAAGTAATTTGATAGATATGTATTTGGTTATTTCCCTGCATGTGGCATAAATATAGAGTTGTCTCACATTTATTAATATCAAACTTACTACTCTAATGACCAGGGAGTGGCCTGTGTTTGGAATACATATGGCAAACAGATTACATGTGATACACAATTAAATGAGATCCTTTTCTTTTATTTTGTAGAGAGTAGCAGTATTTTGAAATCTCTATAGATTAGAACTGAAGTGTCATCATGCTGGAGAAACTTTTGAGATTGCATAACAATCACATGCAATACACGAGAACTACTGCAGAAGAAATATTCAGTGTTAGCAGAATCTAAATCAATGTTCTTGGATTATGATGACAGTGGAAGTGCTATATTCTGTAGAAGTTTTTAAAGGCTTTTAAAGTAAGCTCTCTGAAAAATAGCTTTATTTCCTGCTGGTTGGATATCTGGTTCTTGTGACTACAAGGGTAATGTAGCCACAGCTTTGGTAACAAGCACTTGGGGTGGGAGCCCAGATGGTCATGTGCAGGTATTGAAGAGCTGTCCACTGAGTAGTTACAGCTGGTATCATTTTTCCTGGATGAAACAGCAGTAGCAGCAGGAAGAAAAATTTGCTGAAATTTTGTTTCTTTAGTTAGCAAATTAACTACAATGTTATCACCTCACTCTTTTAAAGTAGATTGACACCCAACACAGTGCCATAATTTTCCTGTTAGTTGTGCCTGGTATGACATTTGTTACCAGGAAGAGAGGAAAGCCTTGTGGTGGTGGCTTCTGCCTTTGCCTCAAATGTGTATCCTTAGTATTCTCATGAAAAAAAAAAGGATATAAAAAAAGGGAGGTGCCTGCCAAGTGCTTTTTTAGGGAGTTTAGAAACATGCAGATCTCCTCACAGAGAATTATAGTGCCCATGAATGTTAATCAGCCTTGAAAGGGTATTAGCTAAAGGTGTGACCTTCTCCATTAGTTTGGACAAAAGAAACAGCCCATTTCTCTAATAATCAGAATAGTTCAACTTATTCTAAATTTGTCTGCCACTAAGTACCTGTTGATTCTTGTTTAAGGGTGCTCGGCAGACAGATTTCTAATTAGTAAAATGCTGAAGTAACAATCTTCTAAAACACATACAATACCTATACACGATCATGGCATTTTTCTTCCTGATATGCACCCTTGGATATGCAGTCACACATACCCAAGTTTTGTATCTACTGGATTTTATTCTTAGAATACCCAAAGGACAGCTGGCTTAGAGATGTTTTTTTTTTATCCTAACAGAGTAGATTTTAACAAGGAACAATGATTGCTAAATTCATTCACTGTGATGAAGCTCCAACAGGAACCAAATATTTCCTGATTATCTCCTACACTGGCACTCAATTTCTTAGGTAATCTGGATTCCCAAAATCACATCAAAGCCTAATAGAACTCAGGACACCTTGAAAAGAAAAAGGACTGTGTAAGTCCATGTTAACAGGCAGAATCTAGTTAAATCAGACATTTTCTATGGGCATTTTTTATCTTTGTCATAGAAGTGATAAAAAGATGATGGTAAAAGAACATTTGGGGAATGAAGGATTTTTTCTGCCTCAAGATTAGAGCTTTCATTATGTTGCTCTAGGTGGGAGAAATTTAAATGCAGATGCCATTGCAGACTTAATCTTTGTGAAGACTGGATCAAAGGCAAATTAATCTGTTACACAAGAATCACCAGAAACTACTTGGTCAAAGGATCAGTGCTTAGGCCTCATCCAGTCAAGTTTTGAATACCTCTAAAGGCAATAATTACCCATGCACTCTGTGTACCTATTTTAGCATTTGACCTCCTTCATTGTGAAAATATTTTACCAAACAGCCAGTTGGACTTGCTCTGATTGTGACCTTTGGGTTTGTTTCCTCTTCTTCTCCTCCCGTGAACCTCTGAGAAGAGTCTGTCCTCAGCTTCCTCTTGGGACAGGGTTACCCAGGCCCATTCACTGGACTCACTCAATGCCAGTCATCTTGCTGGGGAGCCAAACTGGTGACAGTACTTCAGATGTGGCCTCACAAGTGATCAGGATGGGAGGGATCACACTCAGAGACCTGCTGCCCACAATTTCAGTAATGCAGCCCAAGATGCACTCGTTTCTTTTTAGGAGGGGTTTTATTAAAGACATCTTCTGTAGTCCAGGACCATGTTAGGATACATCACATAGGCTGGAAAAAAGCCATCATGATTGTGTGTCTGTTGTGTGTCATCTAGGTTGTCTTACCTTTTTTCTTTTTTTTTTTAATGGCTAATCCTTTCTGTCTAATAAAGTCACTGATAGTTGCCATTCATAACTGCGTATTCCTGACCACCCTAGAGCTTCAATGCTCAAATAAATTATCAAGTCAGGTCTTGCAAATTCCTCAGAGATTTTGGAAGGGAAAAGGATGTGTGGAAGGGAAGGAGGAACATGCAAAGAGAACTTGGTTACAGAAAGAAGTACTGATGTTCGGTGCAGTCTAATACTTGAGTTTGTGTTTAGCCACATGCTTTCCAGTGGAATTTCTTGGGGTAGAATGCTTGTGAAAGCTTTGTCCTTCAGAGATGGTTAGAAGTCATGCTGCAATTAGGAGTATTTGTTATTACTCTATGTTCTTTTCCTCAGTACTAAGGTTATCTTTTATTTGCAATCTGCTTACTTAAATCCTTTTTTGGGTATATAGTATCACAGCCTTTCAGCCTTTGCTGTAATGCTTTGTATGCCCAGAAGATTTTGTCAGAACAGAAGGTTCAGTACTTCTACTAGCTGCAGGTTACTCTGAATAGCTCATGGAAAGCATATATGTGGTATCTCTCATAATGAATAGGCTCACTCAGAATTATAAAATCATTTTAATTCATTATTTTGCGTTTTTTAACCAGCATAGCAAATATGGTAATTATCCTTATAACCATATGCTGGTTGATGGCTGTTCATTCTTGAAAAGGGATGCATTTTAATGAGTGCTAAAATAATTTGTGTGCATAGAGGAGCTTGAAAATTTGCCTAGCTCTTTGATAGCAAAAAATATTCAATGAACAGAATCACAGTGACTAGGTTGGAAGAGACCTTCAAGATCACCAAGTCCAACCCATGCCCTAACACCTCAACTAAACCATGGCACCAAGTGCCATATCCAGTCTTTTTTTGAACACATCCAGGGATGGTGGCCCTACCACCTCCCTGGGCAGACCATTCCAATACTTTATCAACGTTTGCATGATTTTTTTTTCCTAATATCCAACCTATATTTCCCTTGATGCAGCTTCAGACTGCGTCCTCTGGTTCTACCCTGCTGCCTGGAGAAAGAGACCAACCCCACCTGACTGCAACCACCTTTCAGGGAGTTGTAGAGAGCCATAAGGTCATCCCTGAGTCTCCTTTTCTCCAGGCTAAGCAACTCCAGCTCCCTCAGTGGTTCCTCACAGGATTTGTGTTCCAAGCCCCTCACCAGCCTCTCTGCCCTCCTCTGGATGCACTCCAACTTCTCAACATCCTTCCCAAACTGAAGGGCCCAGAACTGGACACAGTAACATTTGTGCTGGCTGAGGTGGAGTTAATTTTCTTCACAGTAGTTATGAGGGGGCTGTGTTTTGGATTTGGCCTGGAAACAGTGCTGATAATGCAGAGAAGCTTTCCTTAGTGTGGAGCAGGGCTTAGACAGAGCCAAGGCCTTTTCTGCCACTCCACCTCCCCACCAGGGAGAGGAGCTGGGAGGGGACACAGACAGGACAGCTGACCCCAAGTGTCTAATAATAATAATTATTAAAAATAATAATAAGTGTATGAAGCTGGAGGAAGCAGCAGGAAGGAGAGCAAGTTCCAGATCCTGGTGTTTATCTTGCCAAGTCACCATGGTGTGTGATGGATCCCTGATGTCCTGGGGATGGCTGGACACCTGCCCAGCCATGGGAAATGGGGAATGAGCTCCCTTTCTTTGCATGCTAGGTTTTGCTTTACTTGTTAAACTGTCTGTATAAGTTTTAGATGCTGGGTTAAACCATGACAACACTTGTTCTTGATTTTAATGTGAAATATACACGGTTTATTGAACTGGCTAAATCAACACAGGTGCTTTATTGAGTGACCCTAAGTTATTTTTATAACGTTATAAAATTAGGTTTGAGATGAGTAATCTGTTTAATTGAAGAAAATGGCAACTTAGGTTTATTTCATCATGGACAGCGTAGCATAACTGTTCTTCAAAATATTAATGGAATTACCTGTGTCTTAAAGTAAGAGGGAATCTATATATTTCACCTTGAGCTGAAATAATAAGCTGCTCAACTTTAAGGAATGGGATGTAAAAGTCTAAAAATAGCCTATGCAGTAAACACCTTTTTTATTTTTTTATTTTTTTTGGAAGGCAGAGCAACTGAATTAAGAACTACATCTCTAAAGTAGAGACAATAAGTTATCTATGGATTTATCCCAATTAAGAGGATTGGACTGTATTAATGTGATAACTCATTAACACTCTTAGATGATTTTATTTTAAAGGACAACTTCTTTTTCCTGTAGGAAAACAATTTGCTTTCATTTCCTCTGGGAATCTTCAGTTGCATTTATCACACTCAGTATCAGATTTCGCATGCTGTTCTTGAATCTAATTTAACATATATTTTAGTTAATGTAAATTCTAAATTTGCTGCCTATTCCCCTTCAGAGTTTTCTTATGAGATATTATCTCCATGCAAAAAAATCAAGTTCTGTTCCTCTTTCAGTGCTCATGCGTTTTTTAACCTGGAATAACCCATTTTTTGTGTGTGGCTTACACTCTAAACCAGAACATCGTGGATTTTTTGGCTATTCCTAAATCCACAAAAAATTAATCTGCTCCTGAAAACATCTACCTGATATCTGCTTTGCTGAGTCAGTCTTTGGAGCAACCATAGCTGAGAATCCAATAAACCTTTTCAGGCTGTAAAAATTACTTTTCCCCTCATATGAGTATTTAACATATGAAAGTTGCTCGAGGCATATCCTGGAGCAGTTGCTCAAATAGAGCTGCTGTGTGTCAGAACTGCACTGGCATAAACTCCCAGCTCTCTTCCCACGCATTTTCTGGTGTACAAGTAGGGCAGGAATGTGACACTGACCACCCCCCCCCCCCAAAAAAAAACCTGATCTATTTGTTGAAGATTATTAAATGTCATGCCTAAAGATATGTAGACCCCATCTGTCTCATATGCAAATGAGGAAAAAAAACCCAGTAGCCTTTTTTCTTCAGTGAGATAATATTGGTTTGATATCATTGCTGTTTATTCTATTTTAATTTGCTCCCTCATCTTCATCAAATTGGAAATATTAGTTTCTCACCAAAACCTCTTATAATTCTGCTTTTTAAAGGAATAGCATATAAAAGGAAATACGCAACAGTGTCAAATTCACAAGAAGCTCTTCACATTTTCAGCCTCTATAAACTCTTCTGATAGATTGAAAGTGGTCTCCAGGGGATGTGTTTGAATAGAACTGCTCAAATTTAGATCGTTTGTTGGACTGTGCATCATTCACTTGTGTCTAAGGGTTATTCCTCTATTCCCTTTTGTGTTCTCTTTAAATGCATTTCAGACTTTTACTGTATTAGAACCAAGCAAACAAAACAGAAAGACAAGTGTTGCAGTCTTTTCACTCGTGCGATTTTTTTTATTCTTTCTATTTTTCTTTTTTTTTTGTGCATTAGAGTCAAAACTGAATGTGCATGGAAGTGGCTGCTTTCTCACTCAATGTGCTATTTCTGTCCAGCATATTCACTGATTTTAGTCTTCACAATAAGTTAGATAAACGTCAAATTCCTTTCTGTCTTGTTTTTCTCCTTCTTGCTTCAGGAAAATATAATCCTGTTTTTAAATAGCACTAAAAAATATGAATGAAGGAACGAGATTTTTAAATTCTTAATCTGCAGAAAACCATTGTAAATAACATGAAAATACTTAGACCCAGGAAGTTGTTGCATAAAATAAGAGAAGTTATGTGGAAGGTGATGGACCACTGATCTAGATCAAATATAATGATGTGGAAATGATTGTTCTGAGCAAAAAAGAAAATGGAATTAATTTATCCTACAGACATTTTGATTTTGTTGTTGTTAGAAAGCTGACACTGACGGTTCTCATGACAAAGATATGATTTTTTTTGCGTTCCAATATTCCATCTTGGTTTTTGAACTGCTTTGAGGATTTTTAGGGGTTTTTTACTTCCCCAATGTTGCTTGATCCTGTTTTGGTTTTAGTTTTTTTATGAGTTTGGGTTGGGTTTTTTTCCCCTCAGAAGTTTCAGTGGGAAATATTCTTAGCATCTTCAATTTCTTGTAATGATATCATCCAGATGTTCAAGAGATTTCTACTCAAACTCACTATTACTAAGGTGAAACCTCCTCACTTCCTTGCTTGGGCTTTCATAAATGTTAAGATTAGGGCCTGAGACAGGAGGTCACCAAGAATTATTTACTCAGCACCTCATCCAGGGGCCTTTCAGGTATTTCCAAGCCTTAAAGCACTGGAGGCTGGAAGAACACTAATCACATATTTTTTAAACAGCGATGAAAATAAAACCCACAAAAAATCAGCTGATGAATTGATAACTGCCCTGATGAGTTTCATTACCAAAATATATTTGAAGTAGGTCAAAAAATGCTGAAAGAATGCTAGGGAAAAAAACCAAAACAACCAATCCATGACTTGATAAATAGGCTGGGGAAAAAGAAATTACTTGAAAAATAAGTAAGAAAATTATAATGCTCCAGCATTATCAGATTCAGGAATTGTTTTCCTGGATTATATTCTGCTTCTCTCAGACAGTGTGGAATTTTTTTGGTTTATTTTTTTTCTTGTATAATTTTATGTTTAAGAAATAATGGAAAGTGATTAATATCCCAAAGGTGAGTACATTTCAGTAGATAGGTATGTAGTGTGCTTCCATGGTTAAATCAGTTTGTAAGTTGCATGTAGAAAATAGTTTAATACAAATTTTCTCATTTACATTCTTGGTTAAGTGTGCTGACTCATGTTTCTGTATTTATTAAGGTTTACTGTTTTTTATTATGATTTACAGTAGAGAAAAATCCTCTGATGTAGAAATGCTGGAATAGGTAGTGTTGTGTCCCTGTGCATAATCAGGGCTGAAGTTAATTGAAGAAAAACTAACAAAAACCCCCTAAAACTAATAGATATTAGAACCTTTCTGATATTGTCAGGCTACTTAGCTGGAGAATGAAACTTTGAGCTAGGGATAGAGTAAAAGACCTTTTGGTGAGAACTAACAGGTGTTTCATTTGTTTCATTATTTTATGCAGACTTTTATATTCAGGACAACACACTATCCAGGCTTATCAAGGACTTAGCAATCAGTAGTTATTTCACTGGGGGGAGGTATTGATTATTTTGTAATAAGTGAACTTCTGGGTGGTTTTTATTGTAGTTTTGATCTGCTTTAAATTTGCTGTATGATTGGTATTGGTACTGCTAAAGGAAGAACCTGCTGATCCACAAACTGGTCACTTAACACTGAAATTTCCTTTTTCCTGCTTACTGAAACTCCAGGCTCACATCTCTAGATTTAAACAGTGCAGTGATATTAGCTTAGCTCTCTCTACTGCCCAAACACATTTAACAGTCCCAAATGCAAACAAAAAAAAAATTGTGACTGAATGAGTTTCTAGCTTGCATGAAAACAAAAAAAATGCAAAATATTTTCAAGTGGGCCACATGCCTATACCAATTCTGTCCCATCTGAGTGGAAAAGATTTGGAGAACTGTAATTAGTGAACTCTCAGCATGCTTAATTTTCCCTTTGCAAAGATAAATACCAAACCAAGCAGCAAACCAACAAAACCCCCTCAAAATAGAAAACATTTTTCTCATAGCTGAATTAATTTTGTGTAATGTTGCCACTCTGATGTGTCCATAGCCCTTATCTGAAATGTTTTAGGGGAGAGAAAAAGAGGCCAGCACAGTTTAAATGAACTTAAACAGACAAATTGGGCACAACTGTGATGCACCGACAACTTTAAGTGCCTGATTACAGCTTGCTTGCCCAATAAGTGCAGCAGCTGTGCTAGGGTAGAAAGGCTGTGATGATGCTGCCCCTATAAAAATAACAGTAAATAAACTAGTTTCTCACTTGAACAGTATTCTCAATTTCTACCTTATTCACTTCCCAAACAAGGGTTTTTTTTAATAACATTTGTGTTACAGTAGTGCCTGAGTGTACAGTTAGGAGGAGTGTGGTTTTTTGTAAAGGCACAGTATAGACCCCTTTTCAGTATTTTACATCCCAAAGAAACAAAATTGCTAAATTAGACCAAGGCACAGAGAACCCAGGTGACTTACACAATGTCAAACCAAAAGTCATCCCAGAATAAGGAATTCAGCTTAAATCTCTCATCCTTTGCCTTTACTTTAAGTATATCCAGCAACTGGCTTATCTCTAAAAGCTGGGTAAATTAGAGGTATTGTCAAGTTGCTAGACTCCCATCTGAATGACTTTTTTCTTATATCTATCTATAGCCTCAGTGTAATCTTTTATTAAAAATAATTCATTTACCCCCAGATCATTATATGAACCATTATCAGCATAGAAAGGCTCATGAGGTTACTGACAATAACAAAGCAGAACATGAGAGCTATGAAAGAAAACACTCCAGAGCTCAAACAGAATTTCCCTTTCAAGCTTCTCATGAGGCATTAGAAACAATGGTAAAATGTTAAAAAAGTCTTATTTTAAGAGGTCTTGAACTGCCACATCTGTTGGAGATCAGTGACAGTCACAGATGCTGTGTGCCTCAGTACACCAAGACAATAATTATAAATATAGTTTAATCATTGTCATCTTTAAGATAATATCAATAAGGCAAATTATATCCTCCTTCTACTCAGCTTTCCAGTAACCAAAGAACATAATGTCTCTCAGGGTGCAGTATTCAGAGCTGACATTACTTATGGCCAGAGTAGCAATTTAGATGGGAGGAAACCCCCCGAATCCATCCTGCCGTACAAAGGTTCAAATGTCAGAAGCTCCAGAGAGAAACTTGAGGCACATGACACTATGTATGGACACTGACATTTAGAAGCACTTTGATCTTTTAAAGCAGCAGCAGTTGAAACTTGAGCTGTCCACCTGGGCAATGTGTGTTGATGTTGAAGCATGAGTAAAAATGATGTCTGGCATGTTACAGGTGGAACTGCCTTGTAACTGGAGCAGACTTTGTCTGAAAAAAGTTCTTTAAATCTGTTGCTGTTTTCCTTTGGGATCCCTTTACCTTTTGGCAGAACCAAACAGTGGATGAATACATCTTCACAATCTCCCTGCTGAAAAGAGGTGATGACTCTTCTATTGTAGCATTTCCAAAGTGGTTCACTTTGAACTCTTTGGTAGCTACTGCGCAGTATTTGCTTTGCATGATTTTTTGTTTTGTAGGCGCAAACGTCAGCATATTCAAGCTCTGAGGGATTTCTTTGTAGAGTTTTGAAAGACATGATTTCTTTCCTAGCAGAGTTAGATAATTGTGTGTGTGTCCTGCAGCTCAGCTGGGAGGAGAATATATTCTCATGATGATGTAATAATTTTCCTTCCTCCTCATCACCCTTATCCTTGTGCTCGTTTTATCAGCAACATCAAACTATTAAACAGCTTCATCACCAAATGACATGAAGAGCAATTTGTTATTAGAAGTTCTACATGCACAAAGCTATTATTTCAGACTTGCAATGCTCACTTGAATTTATCCTCTTAAACAGCTTCACAACAGTTTTCACCATTTCTACCATAATCATTGTTCTCTTCCTACCAGTGACTTTTGGAGAGCAAAAGTAAGAGCAATTACTTATGTCTAGAAGTACTCTCAGGTTTTCAACAGACTTGTTATTTTGGCATTTAATGAAAAGAGTATAAAGCTCAAATCCATGAAAGAGGAGTGACTTAGAGCATGAGGCAGGAGGCTTGAGTAATCTGGTGGTAAAGGGAACCAAAGAGAAAGGCTACTGCTTTGCACAGCAAAGTTCTGAAAAACTGCATTCTGCATAAACATTCTTTCCTGTGTCCCTCACCTATCATTTCTCAATTGCTTAAGCCTAATTATTCTTTTGAAATGTCTGAGAAAAGGGGAAGCTATAAAACATTATGCGAGTAGAACAGAATGTATTCTGCTCTTGAGTTAAGAATTATCATCAGCAAAGGCACTTGTCACAGAATCAGGGTTAAAACCTTAGAAACCCATTCAGTAGGAGGGTTAAGAACTAGGTGGCTGCTTGAAGCAGGTGCTCTTCTTAAGGAAAGCACTCTAGTCTACAAGTCCCTCTCCAGGCATTGAGAAGATTTAGCCATTACCTCCAGTTAATATTCCCTGCTGTGATGAACCTTTTCACTGTTCTTTTTTTTTTTTTTTTGACATGTAAAGTACAGTTTGAGTTTTGTTTGTTTAGTGTTAAAAATATTTGTTTTGTTATTTGTCAGACATGTCTACAAGAATCATGGAGCTTGACATTGAGAAATTGATCTGTTTTTAGAGTGTGAAAGTTGAGGATTTCCATTCTGTACATATTTGAGTAACAAAATCTTACCACAAAGAGTCTTTCAGAAGTCTTGTAAGGGAAAGTTACCATGGAAACCAAAAAAAATTGTTCATTTTTATTCATGACTTATAGTAAGGGAGGGATAGGCCTAATTAAAGCTGCTTCACTCCTATTTATCCACAAATACCTACATGAAAAAATCTTGCCTCAAGTGAAGTCCATTCCTCAAAAGCATACTGGTTTTCCCATGTACTCCAAAGTAGTAGTCTGTAGTTTTCCACGACAGCCATGAATACTAAATGTTCTAAATTAATTAGCCTATCTTTGCTGTGTATTTCGTGAAAAAAAAAATTAATCACTGTTGCCCATGAAACAGCGTTTCTGAATACACTATGGAGAATATGTATCACGTATGTGATGGTAAAATAGTTCATACAAATGAAAAGAATGAGACAAAACACAGCCTTTATATGCAGGTGTACATGTGTAAAATATCAGCCTAGGGTTGGTGTGACTTGTGTTTCAAATTACTTAATGATTGATGGTGCCATCTTTTGTTTTTTTTCCTAAAGATTGGTTAAAGCTCTGCTGTTTCTATCTGTGTGAAAGATGTTACTTCCAGCTTTTGTCTTTATCTACTCCATATCTAGTCTGTTTTCTCTTTGTCCTCTCTAATCCAGCATTGAAGCACGTATACCTCAGCTCATTTTGTGTTGGGTAAATAGTATGCCTATGGTTTAGGTGCTACATTACACTATCAAATATTTCATTACAAATATGGATTGTTCTTCTCCTACCTGAAGTTTGCACTGAGGTTCTTCTCCCCTTCTGCTTCATGTTTTGTTGTCTGATGGGCAGTAGGATTGTACATGTGGCCTTATTCTGCCACTTGGACATACTGTCAGTGATTTTTTGTTCCTCAAATAGAGTTCAGCTGCAGCCAAACCTGAGTACTCTACAGAATCTTGTTACCACACTCATCTCCCTTTATTGTGTCAAAGAGAGCTTCCATTTCTCATTTCTGAATTAATTTATTTGAATATGTTTTAGTTCACAGTGGGGCTCCAATGGGTTGCAAATTTGGTTTAAGATGTAAAATGATATTGGGGCTTAATGGATTGCATTAAGAGATTATTATTGCTATCTAGATAACAACTTTTTTTTTTCCTGAGATGGCATTTGCCACTTGCACTAAGCAGTAATTCTGAGATGTCCTTCAGATTATACACCTTTTTGACATCTGAATGGAACAGCCAAGTCAAAAATGTCCTGCCCATTGTGAGATTTTTTCATAAGACTCACAAAACTGGACATGTCAGCAAGGCATTCAGCACTCACTCAAATTTGATCTAAAATATCTCAATGCTGGTTGGCAGAACCAGACATCACCTAAAAAAAAGTCTCACTTTTTTCTTCCCAATTCTTTATTAAAAAAAAAAAAATCTGTCAGCTTTGTCCCACATGGAAACAGACAAAAAATAAATACCAAGTGTACCTTGTATTATAGTCTGTTTAGAGTACAAAAAAATTAAAAAAAAATAGTGTACATCTAAGGCTCTGGATTAATATTATTTATATTGTGAGGTTCCTTTTTTCACCTTTAACTTCAGCTTCTACTGTCTCAACCTGGGACTTGGGTTGTATTTCATATTCTGGTGAGCTGACTTTCAGACTGACCTAATTCCTTAAAAATAAGAAAAACAGAACAGATTCTGTTTCTTTGCTATAAGCATGGCTTCACTTCTCAGACAAAAATAAACAGCCAGGAGTGCAGAACTAGCCAAAATCACAGTAGTTTTCAAGAATATCCTCTAAAACTGCATATTCTTTGTAATATATACTTCATAGATTATAATGCTTCAATTTTTTGCATTTACATAAGCCTATTTTAGTACAGATTCCTGTTTCTCCATTATTTCTGCTCAATTGCTGTGATATTTGGCAAAAAATACAATGTGCATTTTTACTTTTATGTAGGAATTATTATTATTAGTATGATTGCTATTGAGTGGAATGTAAGTAATCCACAGGTGAATAAATGAAAGGGGAGGAGAAAAAAAAAATCTCTCTTCATGAATCTGCATGGGTTTTCAAGCACTGCTAACATCACACCCACTAATATTTACAATACCTTGTACATAATTGCACTACAATCATGTTCTATTATAGGTAGAGTGCTTGCATATTTCTTTTTGCTCTCCTGTTGCTTTGCAAGCAAGCAAGATGAATGCTACTGCTTTTAGCTAGAGTTTAGCCCCTAGAAATATCCAATAGCAACCTATAATTCTGGATCTTAACCTGAGTAGGTACATTCAGACTATTTCTGTATTGAGGGAAATTTGAAATGGACACAATAACTAACTTCAGAAAAACAGAATTACAGTCAATGTTTAGTCAAGATGTAGAATAACAGATGGAGTTTATTTCTTGAATAGCTTCTCTGACTTCAGTGAGACTGCATGAAAAGTAAACAATTGCTTTATTGAGAATTAGAAGTGTCTTCCTTCTTCCTGTCTCATCTACTAACTGGAAAACTCTGGGAATCTGACTTCAGTGAGCTTGATACCAAATCCACAGTAAAGAAAAATAGAGAAAATCAATTTGCAAGATTTTTTTTTTTAATTGCTATTGATGAAACATCATCAGCTAAATGAGCCTTAAGATGAGCTTCCTGTTTCTGGTCTATGGCTAATTTGGAATTGTCCAATTGCATAAATAACTCTCAAAGAAAAGAAGGGGAACTTTGTGTGTATGCCAGATGAAGCTGCAATTAGTGCTCCATGTCTGTGCAGTAGTGCACAAGAGATAAAAGGGGAGGTGCACCCCTAGTTTTTAAACATTAGGAAAACACCATAAAGGATGTGTATGTTTAGGTCTTGATTACTCCAGAAGTAAACCAGGAAAACAACACAGCCCTCCTATTAACCAGGCAAAGATGATTTTATTAATTAGCCAAATGTTAATTAGGTCTAGGAAAACTGAATAGGTATATTAAGCAATGTGTATCTCACCTAGTGTAAACTCACACAACTTGAAATGAACTCTGCTGCACTATTGAAATCCAGTGTAAAGTTAATATTATTTTTTGCCCCGTGTCGTAAGAAATATTCATCAAAAGAACACATGATTCAGGAAATAAGTGATTCAGTGCCATATAGAAATTCGTAGTTCCCCTTCATTTTATTCTTTCAAATTCTCTCCATTGCTTTCTCTTAATTATTGTCTGGTTCTCCTCCATTTTCAAGAAGTTTTTCTACTTCTGTACTTCAGGTGCAAAGCTTCATAGGACTGATAAGTGCATTCACTTTTCCTAAGAGAGAACATTTGGAATCTTATTCCATCTCTGGTAGCACTACAATGTGCTGAGTCATATTCTCCCTCCACCAAAACACACACAAAGATTTTCAGGTTAATCTCACTTTTGCCTTGGTTAACATGCCAGAGAATAGTTGAAATCTACCTTAATTCAAACATTTCAAGAAAATTAATTAAAAAATTATGGAAGTAGCTATAGTAATTAAAAAAAGATATAAAAAAATCTCCATTCAAACAAAAGCAGTAATGCCACATGCATCTCACACAGGGTATGTGTGTTACCTACAGCCACACCTGAGAATTCCTGCTCACAGGAGTTACATGGTGCACCTGCCTGAAAGCTCCCTGAGAAGGGCTCAGATCACTGATAAGGGGGACACTGGGTTTATCACAACCCAAATCATGTGCAGCATGTACCTAATCTTATCCTAGGGTCCAGCCTTGAGGATGAGGCTCCAGTGCTTCCTCCCGGGAGACCTCAATTCTTTTTGCACAGCAGCTGAACCCACAGGCAGATCTTGCTCTGGGATCTTCTGAGGATCCTTCTATTGAATAGCAAATTCTCTTTTTCATGCTGTATTTCTCTCACCAGTCCCCTGCTTTGAACAAAAAATTTTCCATTATGTAATCCAATCATTATCCCTTTGTTTTCCTGTTGCTCATTATTTCCTGCAGGTATTTTTTGGGCAGTAGTCTCCAGGCAGGGTTGTTTGTCTCTTTATCTTCCTTTTGGGTCATTAGCATCAATCATCTCCAGCCAATTCCCCTCCTCGCACTCATCACGATCAGTGCAGGTTCCTATTTATTTTAGCCTTAAATCCTTTTGAAATTCTCCTTATTCTCTTTACTGTTTTCCACATATCTTAATTTCAGCTTGTTCATAATCAGGTAGCTCTTTTGCCATTAAAACTCTTTCCTGCTCAGCAAAGGGCAGTGTACATGGAATTACCTTTAAAGTCTCTTCTTGTTAGTGTCAAAGGCATTTGGTGTATTTTTTTTTTTAATCATTATTGTTAGTTTCTTTTTTTTCCAGAAGCTTTCAACTTAATTGGAATTAGGCAATCAGGCTGAATTCTGAGTAAAGTTGAGAGTTCTGGTTGTGTTCCTCAGTTTGCTGTAGTTGATGCTTGAATTGTCAGGCCTGCAACTTGAAATGCCAATACTTCTTTGGAAACATAGATTTCTGTAAATTTTGTTTCATTCAGCTCACAGCAGTGTTGGGAGGACTTCATCCTTCTCCTGAACAATACCTTTCATAATTCAACCTTTGGCAGAGTGGATGTGAAGTAAAGGCATGATTCCATTAGCTCTCTGAACTCATACACCCTTCTCTATCTGAAAAACCTATTCTTTCCCATTTCTGAATTCAGAGTCCTGACAGGACATCTGGGAGAAATTGGGGTTTCTTGGTCTGGATGGGTTTTTTTGGGTTTTGTTTTTTGGTGTGTGTGGTTTTTTTGTTTGTTTGTGTTGGTTCTGTTTTTCTTTATTTTTTTCTTTCTTAAATAACCATATAATTTATTTTATTTCAGTCTTCCAGAAAATGAAAACTAGCTTTAAATGCCTCGCATTTCTCAGGCACCATTTCTGTAAGGGAGGGGGACAGGGGCATAGAAAGAAAAAAAAATATAAGCAAGTTAACAAGGAAAAAGAAATTAAAAACCCTAAAAGCAGCAACAACAACAAAACTCTGAATAAAACAGGAAACTTACAAGGGAAAATGAAAAGAAACAAAAAAACCCAAACCAAGATGAAACATTTCTTGGCTGGGAATTCTGGGCAGGAAAGGAAGGAAATATTTCTCCAGTGGTTACACTTGAAAATATTGTATTGAATTTAAAATAGGTAGAGAATGATATGTGCAAAAGTAGTTTTAAAGATCTGGGATTGTAACATTGTTTTCAAAAGTTACCAAATCTTTTATCACTTGCTGATGACCTCTAAGTCTTAACTGAATCTGTCAAACAAGCCTGGGATCGGAGTGAGAAACAAGTCATCCAAGACACAGAGGTGGTCAGCTCTTACTGCTTTCTCTTCAATTTTAGCATCTAAACATCCTTTGGTGCCTTGGGCATTTCTGAAACCAAGCAACTACCAAGTTTTTTTTTGTAGACTACTCCAAATGCACTTGGAATGAAATGGAATGGAATAACAAAAATTCTGTGTAAATGGAATAATACATTTATTTGTTTCTATTACTTCCATCATAGCATCCTAAAAGACAACAAATTTTATCACAGTTTTTAGATGCATGGAGAGGTTCTTTTACACAATATGGTGGTCTGTAAGGAACTTGCCACTAACTGAGGTTTGTTAAATTTTTCTTCATTAGATGCAAGGTTTGAAGAGATAATTAGTATATAAGGCAGAGTTTTCTTGTGGATTGAGAGGTTTTTTGTATTCTGCCCAAAGCAAAAGGAACACATAGGGTCTAATAATTTAACTCAAAATGTAGTAGAAAAGAATAGCCCTAGAAATTGTCCCTTCCTCCCTTTCTTCAGTCACCTTCTGCATATTCTCTTTCCAAGTACACGTTTTTTTTTGTTAAACTTAAAACTGCTATCAAGGGAGAAAAAAATAAACTAGCATAAAGAAATTTATAGCTTTAAAATAGTCAGATTTCTTGTGTGATGGTAATCTAATGCCCAGAGCTATTAACAACAGGGAAAGAGTGTCTGATTTACTGGTTTCTTTCCTAAGGGAGGAAAAATTCAACTTGCTTTAACTGTAGCTTAAATTCTAGTATCTGGCAAAAACCACTGATTTTGTGTATGCTGTGTACATGGAGTAGTTAGGTACACCATGAAATAGGAAGCAGTAGATATGTGGAAAATGGAAAAAGAATTTTTAAAAGCTTACTCTGATAACACCTTCTGATAGGAGTGTGCAAATGGTACTATGACTTCTTTTTATGGTGACAGGAAATGGTTTTCAGGCTGTGTCAGATAATAAAGCATAAAAACAAAAGTAATCCTTTACTCAGTGGATTTTTAGTACTTTATTGTCCTGGTAGGAAGAATATCCTTAAAAAAAGGCAACACACGTTTTCAAAAATATGCTATTGAATCAAAAACAGTAGTATAACAATGGGTTGCATATTCTTTCAATGTAAATCAAAGGCATATGAAATGATATGTCAGTGCATTCAGAGATCAGACATAACATAAAAAGGGGCAGGATCCATAAACCTCTTTTCATCTGGAGGGTGGGGAGAAAAAATGTTTTAATTTTGCCCAGAATTTTGGGCAGAGAGAGTTTGACAAGGGCAGTAAAGGAATTTAAATAGTCAAGAAAAATGTGGTTTTAGTTGAAGCTGAAATGAGGGAGTTAAAGAAGAGTATGTGCATCTCAAACCCCTCTGTCTTGACTGCATGTTCTGATGTAAATTGAACTTTGAACAAAAATACCACTTTTTTCCCCCCCTTTTCTTTCTTTCACTCCTATCCTCCTGGAACACAACACCAGTAAAATCCCTTGCTTTTTTTAACTTGAGGGTGTCTTTCAGGGTCTCATTTCTAGATTTATTTTTTCAAGTAAATATCTAAAAATTTGTGTTTGGACAATACTGGAATAGACAATGACAATAAAGCAAGTCAAATCTGACTTGATTTTTGCTAATTTCAAATGCCAAAAATGCATTCAATTCAAAATATTTGAGTTTTTTACTGCAACCTCCTGTTGCATCAGGAAGTATTGCTATGTATTTTTTACAGTATGTAGCTTCATCTCACAATACAGCTTCAATTTTTTGTAGTATGAAAATACATTAGTTTGGTTTCTGTAGTGCAGTATAGTTTGTTGGGGTTTTTTTTTAGGGAATGAGGGGTTTTTTGTCCTCAAAATTCTCCTCCTCCAAATCCATATTTATAACAGGCAATCATTGTGTTCTCCCTAAGACAATTCTATGTTCTGTAAGAAAATTTCTGGGCCATTAGACACCTGACTTGGTCTTTCCAGCTGCCAGGTTTCCAGTTTGCTATGAAGCATTCTCTCTGAGGAGTGGTGCTTCCTCTTCACAGGAGCTGATTGAATCCCCCAGGGCCAGCTGTAACTGCAGTGTTTGGGGCTGTGCTCCAGCTTGTTTCCCTCATTGCAATATTTCCTGCTCTTGCTCGTGCCCGGCAGGATTTACATCCTCAGCTGATTGCCAGAACATCTAACCTGGTTTATATTGAGCCTTGAGCATTTTACAGCCTGAGAGTGACAAAGTGGATTCCCAAACATTAAAAAAGTTGATTGACTGTTGTGGTTTTTTTTTTTTTCCTTACAAAAGGAACCGAACCCCCAGTTTTTTTACTTAGTAGTTTTCCCAACTTTGTGGTAAAATGCTATTGCGTGTCGGGTTGAAACCACATATTATAAGCAAGATAAAAAAAACCAAAACCTGATTAACTTGGCATTTCACTGACTACTCTGTCTTGTACTTCCTTATCTTCCTCATGCTGTACAGGTCAAGTTCCACAGCTCAGTTAAAAAAGTGGAATCAGTTTAATTTCTTATGTGAAGAATACAGCAGGGAAAAAAAGAAAAGGTGAAGGATCATGGTTAGTTTATACTGATTTACCTAAGAGAAAAACATAAATGATTTCTTCTATAACTGAGAAAAAGAAACCAGTGATTAGATGTTCCTTTTTTTTAATTTTATCAGTTCTTGTATATTGAATGGATCTTTTTTTTTTTATTGCTTCCCTGAAGTGCTCTGATATATTACAACTTATCAATGTGTAATAGCAGAAATCTTTTGAATATGCAAGCTGATAATGCACTGCAACAAAGAATTTCTTAATAGTTCTTGGTCTATTTACAGAATACTTTACAGAGGTTTGGAGTTTGGAAAACTCCCTTAACTTCCTCTTTTATAGCCCAGGTTCTTTTTATCCCTTAACATTCTGTGCAACATCACTTGTTTTTAGCAAGATGATTTCATCACCATTTTTACTCATCTAAAATATTTCACAGCTTTCCTGTCTGTTTTGGTTTGTTGTATTCTCTATATTCTCACTTGAATGCGTTGTTTTAGAAGGATCGTCTCTTCAGATGTCAGCAAATTTAAAACAAACAAACCCAACAAAAAATAAAAGTACCTTTTCAGTTGGAAGACACAACATAAATACAAGCAGCCACTCGAGCTACCTTGTATTGAAGGTTTCTCACTTTAAAAAAAAATAAAAAATCTGGATGATGACTTGGACTGTAAATAAAGACAAAATGTAACTTTACCTCTGTGTCAGGAAAGATCTGAAAATACATAACCTGAAAATCCCCGAGTCATTCCTCAGGAGTTTTCAAGGCACTTTTTGGGAAACGGAGAATGGTTGTATTTGAGGTTTGGTTTGGAATTTTTGTCAGGGAAGGTGGTTGAAAAATCAAGATCAAAAAGATGCAAAGCTGTCACATGATTAATTTAAATATTAAAAGCACTAATTCTCTTTCTGATTCTTATGAGTAAAGATTTTGGCAATGCTCAGTCTCCAAGAATATGCCAGTAAGAAAATAATTTAAAAAGACAGCCACTATGTACAGTACAGTCTAAGTTAACAGTAAAATAATATAGGGGTGATGTGTACTATTATAGGACTGTAACAGTGCTCTCACAACATTGTTGATCATATACCTCTATCACTAAATATTTTTAAACACACACCATGGGTTGCATATATATATATATTCTTAGGTATTTGTTTATTATACATGTATCTAATTGCAATAATTGCATATATTGTAAGCACAACTCAAAAATAGAAGTTTAAAAGACACGAGGTAAAGATTAAGGATATATTAATGATTCTATTAACAGTGCAAAAAACTAATTGAAAAATATTTAATAATCAGTATTGTAAACAATATGGTTTAATATGCTTAATTTTTTTTGATTTCTGGTGTAACATCTTGCTGGAGCAATTTGAAGCTCTGTTTCTAAATTTTGATACTTTTTAATGACAGTCATGGCTGAGAAAAGGTAACTCAAAAATACATGGATGCATCATTTTTCCATGCTTGCTAAATAATGACACTTATTTTTTCAATCTCCTTCACAGATTAATCAAGATTTTATAGAATTTCAGCTAGCAAATATTTATCCATCCCAATGTGATTCAGTTTTCCTTGCAATTCAATTGAAAGGTACTGCATTTTTATATTTTTAACAAATGGCTTCAAAACCCATTGACACTTTTCTCTTTGAGAAACTTTAAACTTGTAGCAAATTCTGTTTCCAGCTTTTTATGTATACAGATATGAGAATTTTCATAAATGACACGTTGTTTTCAGCAATAAAATCCCTTAACAATGAAATTATTTCTAAAGCTCACTTGTCAAAGTGCTCTCTCCAGAGCATGAAGTTCTTTGGAAAACCAGTTAATTTTTCACTCTTTGCTAAGACATCACCTTTACCTTGAAGGTATACATTAAGTCTGTTTATTTTTTTTTTAATATCTGCTTTGTAGCAACCTGCTGACAACCACTTGTCAACACAGAAAAGCTCAGCAAATACAGAACACTTGTCCTTTTTAGAAGAAAAAATGAATAACTTATCTTTGATTTTGACAACTCTTTTAAGCACTTTGACGTGAGATGACCAGGAAACCATTATGTGGTACGAAAGATTTTCATGGCCACTCCCCACCTCAATACAAACTAAAGATTGAACTATTTAAATCTCCTTCTAAAATTCACCACACTGGTGACATACTGTAGAATTTTGTGCAGTTCTGGCTACTATTTGTTTGCTGCAGCAGTTTCTCTATAAATTATGTGGTGAATGAATTCTATGGGTGGTGCTCTCTCTGTAACCTTACTCTGGCAACCTTTTTATTATTTCAGTAAAAGCAGCCATTCCATCAGTGGTTTCATTTGCAAATTTTTTTCCACAGAACATTATTTTTGTTAAAGAAGTCACCACTGAGAATATATTTTCTCCGGTATTTCTTTCCTTTTGTGGCTCTCAAAGCAGTGGCTCTTAATGCACTTCATTACTGAAACAACATCTAGTAAATACCATAAACTGAGATGTGTTAGAAACATGGGCACTTCCAGCCAATTGCATAGCAAACCTATTTAAAAATTCAGCAATATTTTGCAATGTATTTCACCAATATATTCTGAAAATAAAGGGATGCTTTATAAATTCTTGTCATATTGTTTTCTGCATATTTCAGCCATTTCCACCATGGAAGATTTTTGCTTTTTGCTCTTAAGAGGCAGCCTCTGAACATTCATTATTAAATTTAGAGAAGTACAGGGCTAAAAATCACATGACTTCAGACTTTGTTGATTACATCTGATTAGATTGTTATCATTGTTGCCTTATAGAATGGCTGAGAAGAATCTTGTCAGCCACTAGGAGTAGGAGAAATGTCACCTCTGCCATTTTTCTTGTTATCACATGAACATTATTTTCATTGTGAGAAATGTGTCCATTTTGTGGGAGTTGGTTTAGTTAAAGCAAGATAATACAGTCTGTAAATCTGCTTAAACAAGGGCACGTGAACTGCAAGGTGTCACAATGTGCTGAGAGCGAGCTAACAACTGAGGGCACCATTGTTAATTAACATTGTCCCTAGTTCAAGCTCCAAATTGGAAAGCCTGTTGGATCCTGTGGTGACAGAAAAAGGGTGAAGTGTTAAAAATAGCAATAAGCAGATTACTTCTACTTTTTTTCTTTCTTTTTTTTTTTCTTTTTTTTGCCTCTGGTTTTGGGCTGCGAGGCTGACCTTGAGTCATGAATTTCCAAACTAATGAGAAGAATATATATAAAAACTATATATATATATATATATATAAAAACTATATTAAGATAGATATAACTATATAAAGATATATATATACACTATATAGATATATATAGACACGTGTGTGTGCATATATGTATATGCATGTATGTGTGTATATATATCTCTACATATATGTACTTTATAGATTTGTATATGTATACATAGAGGAAAGAGAAGCATTCATAAAATGCCTGTTTCACAGACTTGTGGCTTTTAAGGAAATCAGACACCTTGAGACTCATGATAAAATCTTGATAGTTGTCAAAACTGTGTTTTGTTTCTTTACATATGAGAGCACCATGTTTCTTCTCCCTCATGTGGAGTGTCAGGAGATCCTTAATGAACCTTGTCTAATATAGTGATTTATGCTCTTGTGGACTTGCTGTGAGGTGTGGTCCTGGCAGCCCCTGTGCCTGTGCAGACCCCCAGGAGTGGTTTCCCTGCAAAAGAGGATTTAGCTGCCCTGTTGGGTGCACAGGACTCCTCATGCTGTGCAAAGCTCTCCCCAGATGTGCCTCAGGTGGCATTTACAAGTGTTAGTCAGTCTCTTAAGGATGCTGGGTCTGGTTTTAAAAGAAGCTTCAGAAGACTGCATCAGCTCTGTCTGAGCACAGAGTTGCTTACAGGAGGTCAGTACAGAATTTAGGATGTAAAATTCCTTCAAAGCTGATTGTAAAAGCACTGTCAAAACTGCCACAGTCGTTCAGTGTGCAGTGGTAAGGACCTCTTTTAGTTCTTTGCCCTTTATTTAGTAACACAGAAAGAAATGTTATTTACTGGAATATCTTTTTAAGGTTATATATGCAGCTATAATGTTTGTATTTGAAACTCATTGGTCTATATCTTAGGATTGTTTTCCTTTTTTTTTCATTTTTTGTTAGTAGGGGAAAAGAAATTGTTTGGGCTGTTAACAAATTCCAGATATAATGGTTTTAGAAAGGCCAATGGTCTATTGGAATTCTAAGGACAAACAGAGAGCTGAGATTCTTTAGTCTGGAGAGTATTCAGAGGGATCTTAGCAATGTGGGTAAATATCTGACAGGAGTGAACTGATATGAGGGAGAGGTTCTCTTCCCACTGATTCCCACTGACAGAACAAGAGGCAGTGGGCACAATTTAAAACACATGAAATTCCATCTGAGCACAGAAAAACTACACTTGGAGTTTGGTCACACAGTTGCCTAGAGAGGTGGTGGAGTCTCCATCCTTGAGGGTATTCAAAACTCAGCTGTGTTTTATCCTGGACACCCTGATCTATCTGACCCTGCCTGAGCAAAGGATTTTTGTACTAGATGATTTCAAAAGGTCCCTTCCAACCTAAGTGATTCTGTAAATCATTCCTCTCTGCCCAGGCCAAATGTTAGAAGGCTGTCAGGTATTAAAATATTAGGTGATGATACTCTGTAACCTCCCCTTGACAAAAAATAAAAATCACTTGGAGTAAGAAATGAAGAAATGCTGAATTTTCACATGGCTACAACATCCCAGATGCTCACCTGCAGTACAATTTTTGGCAGTCAGCGGTAATGCACTAATACTTGTGTGCCATAAACTTGTGTGCATTTAAATGTTACTTTACCACACTTAAGCTATCCTGCTACACCAAATGAAGGAGAACAAGTCCTGCAGAATCTTTGTCAGACCATGGTAACACAGGGAGCAGACACAATTTCTATTCATTGCTTTAATCTTGAGGTGTGGAGGGCTGACACATGCTGATTTCTTTAGGGAAAAAGATATATCAGGAAACAGAGTGATAAACGTGGGTATTGAGATGTAAAAGGGTCCTTTTGCAGACAATATCACCCTTTCACCTTTTGAGATACTTTGCAACCCTTTTTTTATCAACATGAATAATACATTGCAGTGATGAATTTCTCCTAGGCCGATTCACATTAGAAGAAACATTGTGGTGAGAGCAGATGCTGCAGTCATGATGGCACATTGAGAAATTGTCCATCAGATGGCATGGTAACAAACAGCTTTTGCAAACAATCCAAAATATATCTACAAAACAAAAACCATCCCACAGCCCACCTGCTCAACAGAAAATTCAGGGAAAAGCTTTCAATATGTCTTTTTAGAGATACCCTCCTAGGAAGATGTTGAACTGGGGAAAGTCTGCAACAGATTGTTTTATGGAGGAGGAAGATAGAAATATTGGTTGTTTCGGCACTCCCAGAAGTGGAATTATCCCAGCTTGCAAAACAATTCAGTCTTGATTACTTAGCAGGCTTTAAAAATGTTTTAAAATACGTCTGTCATAGCTACTGATAAGGAAACTATCAAGGATCATGTTATGTTATCCTGAATCTTTTCCCTAACCCAGAATTTCCCTTAAAAATTTTTAAAGGGTTCCTGTTTTTAAGGGAACTGATGTAATGTAGCATAAGTTTCTCTCACCTGTATTATTTGGTGGCTTCACTAATTTTTTCTGAAAGCTACTGTTTTGTTTTGCTGATGAGTTGTAGTAAGGGGGGAAAATGCTTTGGGATGGTGGAAATGGGGGTAACAAAAAAGCACAACCAAAAAAAATTGAAAGTGTGTGGGAAGCGAGAAGCACTCACACCAAAATAAAAAGAATGGAAGCAAAAAATAAAACCTACTGCTCTCAAAGTATACAGGCATGGAAACTCAGGGAAAAAAAAAGGGGCAACATACTGAGGCATGAAAGGGCTGAAAAATAAATGTCAAGACCGAAGAAAATTCAAATAAAAAAAAACCTGCAAACAACACCCTTGCAGAATTGTAAGCTTACCAGAAGGTAGATATTTTAACAACAAAAAAAGAGCATCAAACACAAGGAGCCAAAAGAGTGTGTGCTGACACACACTGCAGTGCTGGTGGGTCTGAGAGGTACATGTGCCTCTCCTGACCTGAAGCAACACTCTCACCTTCTTTGCTTGAAGTCTGCCTCATTGTGTTTGGAATAAAAGTAGTCTGAAGGTAAGCTAGAAAAAATAGACATACACTGTAAGATTTTATTTATTTATGTCAGCAGAAGAAGATGATATTGCAGCTTGAATAACAACTCTACCTTTCATGCAGGGTTAGTAGCACATTCAGCTGTTGGAATACAATGCAGAACCATTGCAACATCTGAGCACTGTCACAGCCTTGAATCAGCCAGAAAGCTCCGTAGCAACTCCTGAACCATCTCTTACAAATGAATATTTCTTGAGGTAATGTTTCTTGGGGAAGGCTAAGAGTTTTATTTTAGAACAAAGAGAAACTTTCTCATGCTCTAAATAAGAGCTTTGCTGGTGTGAGATTTTACTCTAGATTAAAAAATGCATTCATGAGGAACTTTAAAGGCAGTACATCAGCATTTGCCACCTGGATGAACTCCTGAGAATCATTTGCAAATATATATCAGAAAATATTTAATGTGTGTCTTCAGAACTCCCTTGCTCCGCCTGTCACTTTATCTCCTCACTTTCCCCTCCTTAAGACGTTTTTCCCTTTTTCCTTTTTTTTTTCCTTTTTTT
>WBNP01002340.1:141846-193578 GCA_013401095.1 Passerina amoena
TCCCCCCTTTTTTTCTTCTCCCCCCTTTTTTTCTTCTCCCCCCTTTTCTTCTTCTCCCCCCTTTTCTTCTTCTCCCCCTTTGTTTTTCTTCCCCCCTTTTTTTTTTCTTCCCCTTTTTTTTTTCTGTTCATGCAAGGTTCAGAGATTTATCATGTTCCAAGTTTCAGCTGCAGACAGGTGCCAACCCAAGTAAGTAAGCACCATTTTCAATTCAGCTCTGCTAGCAGCTTTATGAAAGCTTTTTGCTTCAAATTGAAAGCATTGAACCCAACCATCTATTTCAGAGGGGAAAGTACATTTCGATCTTGGTTCTGGCTGGGGTGGAGTTAATTTTCCCCACAGCAGCACTTATGGTGCTGTGCTTTGCTTTGGCAGCTGGGAAGGTGTTGGTAACACACCCATGTTTGATGCTGCTGTTCATTATTATGACATTTGTCTTCCAGAGCAAGCACAACATTTTCCAAAGACCAGCTTCCCAGGAAATGGCTGGGCATAGCTGCTGGTGGGATATAGAGAATAAATACCTATAACTGGGGACCTGCAACTGAATTGGAATCAAATTGGAATGGGATTTCTGAGTCAGGATGGTCTCTCTATTTAAAGCCAAATTACAAAGTTGGAATACATCATATTTGTATCCTACCTCATGAACCTGAAACAAATAGCAGGGGAAAACAAGGTCTGCTGGTTAACACAGAGGTTCAATTCTTATTTTTAATGCTTCTGTGTATACTTATATATGTATGTGTGTGCAGATATGTGTGCTTAATGCACACATTAAAAAGACATTAAGGAAAAAAAGGGGAAATCCTAGCCAGTAACAATGAAGTCTTACACTCTCTTCATATTTTCCTACATTACTGTGGCTTCATTTAGCAAAAGGGAGAAAATGCTGAAGTTATTAGATTTAAGAAAATAATAAGTTTGCAAAAGGCTTTCTTAAATTGAAAAGTTTAGGAATCAAATATGAGTCTTCATTTGTGATGCATATTTTGCATTCATATATCTCCTTTGGCTAAATCTCAAAGCAGATTTGAGCAAGGCTTGTGATTACAGAAACATCCAACCGATAATCTTTTATTAATCTATTGATCTTTCCATGATAACTGATCTAAAGTTTATAGAATGCAACTGAACTGGGAATTGATTTAGCCTATGTGCCTTGGTATGTTAAGTTCAGGTTAGCAGCTGGGTCAGGTTTCCTATATTCCTAAAGTATATGATTTTTCCTTTAATTGCCTGCAAATAAGAGCTATGAGCATCTCTGAGGTCTTAGAAGAGGATCTCTCAGTAACCTTTTGAAATAGATATGTTGTGTGGAAGCTCACGTTACACAAGGCTCAGAGTCAGTGTTTTAAGAATTTTGCTTCAAAAAGAAAATATATCCCACTGAAATTTCATTGTACTCTTAAAAAAAAAAGTGCTTAAAAGAATGGTTTGGAGTTGTTATCAGCTAGTCTGGTTTCCTGTGTGGCAAAAGCTTTGCAATTTTCTTCATAATTTCCTATGGTTGAAGTTACTTTTTCTTTATTAGCATGTTGTCTGTGTGGTGTCAAGTCAAATTAAGGATTTTTTAACATTTATCTTGAGTTTTATAGAACTTCTGATTTAATCTATTTTCTGATTTCTGTCGTATATTGGTTTGCAGCTTCAGTCAAATATATGGATTCCCTTCTGTCCATAGGTAGCAAATGTTACTTTCACAGATTTTAAAAGAAAAAAAAATTATATATGTGTGTGTGTGTCTGCATTTTAAATATTTTAAATTTCAGGATCAGCAGAGTATAAAATCCTTAGATGTTCTTCTCTCCCATGTTGTTTTGGCTTGGGTTTTTTTGTTTTTCTGTTTTTTTGTTATTTCAATTCTATACCAAGTATACAGTGGCCAAGTCCAGAGCTAGTCCACGAACCACAGCTAATAGGGAAATTCTTGTTGCCAATAGTGAATTTCATTTGAGACCAAGTGAGTGCCCTTCTGGATATGTTCTGTGGATGGAGCAAAGCTGTAAGTGGAAGGTTTCAGATGCTAGAGTGGTTGGTATGGAAAGAATTGTAAAAGACCTCTCAGTTCAGCTATTTGTGCTGCCCTCAGTAAAAGTGATCAGAAGAACAATCTCAGAAGAAATTGTGTGGGTTTTTTGTTTTGTTTTGTTTTTTTTTCTGAGAGGAAAACAGAAATTATTTTCAGAAATATACAGCGATGCAAGCCACAAAACAGCAAATGAAATAAAACCGTGAGTGAACTGCACACACAACATTCTGCAGGACAAATTATGTCTCAAATATAGATTAAATCAATTTCATGCACAATTTATTAGGGTTGTCACGGATGGCCTGCTCTAAGTCAGGGCCTAGGTGAATTGAGTTGTTCACCTAAAGCAGTATTTTGTGGTCCTTTAGAGTAGAAATGAATTACCATAGCAAAAAAAAAATAGGACAGGTTAGTGAGAAAAGGGAGAAAAATATCTAACTTGAGAAGGGCATTTTTACTTTGCAAACTGCTGATTAGTTGCCTATAGATAAACAGATCACCACTCATTCTGAAACACTGATGGTAAACATTGCTCACAGCTTGCAAATGTGGCTGTTGCAGCAAGCCTGTCTTCTAAAAAGACCATCTACTATATTCAGAAAACCTCCAAGATTTGTTGTTTGAAATTATTTTTAATTCCTGCTTAATCCCTTCATGTAGCAGAGTTCAAAAGTATTACACAAAAGAAACAGAGGTTTGAACTGTCTTGAACCACAAATCAATATAGTTTGTTATATTTGTTATATATACCATCATGCTTTTACCACAGCAGAAACAATTCTCTAAAGATTACATACAGCACTGATTTTGCATTTTGTTTATGTCATAGCTAAAGTGATTTTTGCTGTCATCATTCCACTCTTTATCCATTTCATATGGACCCCTCCAGGCCCAGAATTAGATGTGGCAGGGAGCCTCACCACTCTAGAGTGTCCCAGTAATGGCACAGAACATATATCGCTGTATGTCAGCACCAAAACATCAAAATAAATTTAAAAATAACTGCTATGCTAGTAATCATATGCTGGAAAAATTATATTAAACTTAGTCTCATCTTTTTAAAGTTCTAAAAAGCATGCAAAAGTAATAGAGGGCAAATAGGGAATGATGAAAGAGTCTTTTGATTTCAGATTCCTCATCTTCTCCTCAATGGGCCAGAGCAGCTTCGGTTCACGCACCCAGCAGCAGTTTTTATCCCAGGGTGTGTACATAAAAGACTTCAGTTTCCAAGATTGACTTCACTCTCCTGAGCACTCAAATCTAGCAAGAAAGGGTTTATTCAAGGTAAACAAAAAAGCACTTGACTGAAAATAAAAACTGGAATCTAACTCTTTCTGTTCTTTATTCTCAATTCATTCCTCAGGAAGGTAAGTGCCTCAGTGTGTTGAGTGGTTTGGTTTTTGTTGTTTTGTTTTTTTTTTTTTTTCCCCTTGCTGCTGCCCTACTTCACTTATTGTATTTCATGATTAGAAGCTATTGAGGCAGCCACCAGGACCTGCTGTCATCTGCTGACAACCTAGGGCATAATACTGGAGCAAAACTTGTTGTTTTGCTGAATTACTTTCATCTATCCTTAGGTAAGACACTCTATTACATCCATACTTCTTCAGGTGGCCCTCTGTGCAGTGTTTAATGCTATTGACTGCTATTGCATCCATCTTCACTGTGCCAGGCCTCCTTCCAGCCTGGATGTGGTTAAGCCACATTGTGTTGTGACCTGTGGTTGACCATGGCTACTGTCAGCACAGAGAATGGCAAATCCTGTTCAGTATGGTTCATGTCTTGGTTTTTGTTCATCTCTGGGCCTGTGTGGCAAGGGCTCTGACACCAGGCTGTCCTCCAGAACCACCTGAGAGAGCACACCCTGTCTGGGCTTGGCCTGGTGAGGTCTGGAGGGCCATGGGGAGGTGCAGTGTCGCTATTGGACATGAAAGAACTCAAGCGCACAGCGCTGCTCTCAAGGTGAAAAAAGGGAAGTTCATTTTCTGACTCTAACATTTATAGTTTTCCAAAAGTGACAGTGGATTGGAGGGTGAAAGTGCCACCTCTCCAATGACACTGGACAAACAAACAGTCCATCAAATTTTTCCTCTTCCATAAAAGAATGCAAAATGATGAGTTAGTTACAGAAAGTGTGCGAGAAAGTTTGCTTACAAGAATGTCAACATCTGAAGGCTTAAAAAATCTTAAAAAAATCAGGGTGACAGCAGAGTTCCCTCCCTTCCTGACAAAACCATTCCCTCAGTCATGATCAAGGAGAGCCAGGCTGGGCTTGGGGGTATTAATGGGAGTCAGGCACAGCCTGGCACCCTGAAGGCCCTCCAAGGTCTCAGATCCTCCTGGGAATGGGAACAAGGAGATGTTTGCTTGTTAACGCCAGGTCCTGGCAAGTATTCTGATTGTTTAGCTCCCTTCCAGGCACCTGATTGCTTTTTATTTAGAGGCATTCTCATTGGTTTGGGAACTGGTGGATATGTTTGAGGAAGGAATTCAGAGCTGAGGAGCAAACCCTGGGCTCGGGGTGCAGCTGCAGATTGAGACAGGAGGCTGTGAACTGCTGCTGACCCTTTGCACAACAAAGGACACAGGGATTTGTGGCACAGCCAGGTGAGGGACACTGGCACACACAGCAGGAAATGATGGCTCCATGTTTTCCCACTCTTAGACTCTGAAGTTTATAAAAGCCCAAGGGTTCCTTTGTTCTTGGTCGTCCTCGGAAGCACCAACTCAGGCTGTTCTTCATTCATTCACTTATTTATTTATGTATTTATTTATTGATTGATTTATTGCACCAACAGTAAATTATTTTGAGGATCTGGATTTCTGAGATTGCTGTGGAACACCTGGTGTCGAGATGCTGAGGAAATCTGACTGACTGTGAGTGCCATCTCAGGTGGTAAGGATTTGGCTGCCAGAGTGGCTCCTGGATGTTCTAACAGGAGAGTTTCCCCAACAGTATCTAGCTGTGAGAAATAGTGCCCTCATTCTGACAATCCTTAATACTTTCTGTATTTCAAAATTTATGTTAACTTAAAGAAGAATTAATTCTTTTGGTTCTTCTGAAGTCATAGACTAAATGTATTCTGGTCCCCATCACGAATTTGCTGATATTCAGTTCTGCACATCTCTACTGGCATGGAAAGGATTTTTGTGTTGAGATATGAAGATTTTCTTTTTATTATATATGTATGTTTGTTTATTTTTTAGAATTTATTTACAAGTCCAATGACTTTTGTGGGGGGATAATCTGCTTCTGAAGATTGTGGGGCTGGATGTTCCTTCCTTAGTCAAGCAATACTTTTCCTACTCTAAATGGCTACTTTTACTTCAGAAATTATTAGGCTTTTTTTACAGTAAATGAAAATGGCAATCAGGTAGTGCTGGACTGCCAAGACAGCCTGAGTGAATCCTGGAAGAAATGAACTTGTTTAATTACAATCATCAGGAGCCTTCTTATTTGCCTTTGTGAGTCTGAGCTCGCTTTTTTTTTAATATGGTAAGGTATTGCTACAGCCACAGTGAATATCAATTAAAAAAACTGCAGGTAATATAATTTATGAGAAATGTCATGAACATAAAACTGTGGTAAGCAGTAGATAAGTAGTGTCATTTTCTATCTGAACTTCTAGATGAATAATTTGATAATCAGAATAACAGCTATAACCACCTACACTAATCACAAAATAATGGCATCAAAATTAGACATAGAATTCTACTTTCCTGCAACAAATTTTTTTGCATCCTCACCTCTCAGTGAGAATGCATCACCTTTCAATCCTTTTTATTTCTGTTAAAAAAATTGGCTCTCTGTTGAGGAAAAGAATGAAGGCAGAAAGATAACCAGTCAACTTTCTTCTTCATTCCTACACTTTTGTAACCTTTCAAGATTCCAACTTCTGTCTTATTAATACTTTCAATTTCTATAAGTCATCAGATTTTTATTTGATAATAGCAGTGCTGAGACAGACAGGGGAGAGCAGCCAGTTTTTTCTCACAACAAAAATACAAAAAACCTGTGTGAAAGCCCTGTGGCTCTGCTTCTTGAAGTACAATTTAAAAAAAACCAACTCCGTAAGGACCCAAAAAAAGGCACCAAAACCAGAAAGAAACAAAAAAATCCTCAAACAAACAAGAAACCACCAAAAGGTCAAAATATCTCTGTTACCAAATAAAGTTCCAGCACACAGAAGAGTTTAGAGATGGGAAAAAATAAGAACACAAAATAAACTTCTCACAGTTAACTTAGAGCAACCAATTTTCATGTGACAGATCCATTTTTTTCCACCAGATTTTGCAAGCCAGAAATAACTGGGTGAGAATGAGGTCCTTGTGCTTTTGCATTATTTTGAAGGCAGATGGGGTTTTTTAGTACTGTTCATAATTCCTCTATTTAACCAAGTTAACAATAGACACTGAATTTTACTCAGAAAATATTTTCATTGAATAAAGGTTTCAAGGCAAAAACATTCTAGTTATAAAATAATTCTCTAATTTTGTTATGGCATAGTACAGAAAAAGAGAATGAATCAATGCATTTCAGTTAAACTGCACATAAAGATACAGGCACAAGAGCCACTCCTTTAACACTTTGCTATCTATAAGTAACATAATGAAAGTTATCAGAAGGGAAAGAAACAGTAGAATTACTCTGTGCTTTTGAATTTCCTTTTAATTTGGATTTTTTGATACAAATTTACTGCACCGAGCTTGGTGAGATTGAGTGAGAAGACAGTTTTTACTTTAGTATGTGTTTTTCAGAAACAGATTGATGTTGTACCATTTTCAACATTTCTGCTCCAAGTTAAGTGTTATACTTGTAGAGTTGTAGAGTTTGAATATTGCGTTTTGTGAAACTTCAGCTTCTTTTTTCTCTTTTCAATTTGCAAATCATGAAAAAGCAGTTCAATTTGAGCTCCTGTGAACTGAGCAGCACTTCCTCTACTGGTGAAAACTCACACAGCTACAAGGACTTCAAGCTCTATCAAACTCCTCTGCAAAGTTACTGGGTTAATTTTGTGAATTCAGCAAAAACTGAGCTTTGCATATTCACAGACAGAATATTAATGCTTCAGGTCTGTTCCTCGAACCCTTGAGATCGAGAGGAAGTCTAAACATGCCAATCTTAACTTGCATGGCTGTGCTTTTTATGCTTCTCTTTCACAGTGATATATTGCAAGTTACAGCTACAAGGCCAGCTTGGATTTTTAATCTAAAACCAGCCCAGGCAGAGCATTAGAAATTTAGGATGCTTGTACAAACATACTCTTAAACTTTGGAGAAGTGTTTGCTCTTCCTCAAAACAAAATCACTCTGTGACAAAATAGAATAAATGTTAAAAACACAAACTACTTTTTTTTTTTTTTCTTAAATCATCCAGAGATCTTAAAGCAGTCTTTCTATTCTGGAAAGGGGACTGCCAAAATGGGTTATTTTGCTTTGTGGGTATCTGCATTGATGCACTTGTATGTGTGTGGATGGCTGTATGTGTGTATATATACACACACACACAGATTAAGTCTACAAAATACCTTGTAGAATTAATGGTATTTTTGCAGTGCTTTAAAGGGAATTGGAAAAAATTTCAGTTTCCAGATTGTTTTATTCCCGTGGTGAGAGTAAGAATATTTCTTTCAATAATAATTAATATTTTTATTGCAAATTAGAAAGGGGAGGATGCCAGGGACCACTGTTATATTTAATTATTGATTTTTCAGCCCTGAAATTTCTGTCAAATTTTTCTTCCTTTATTTAGGTGTCATAGCATTGTTGCTACTTGCAAGAAGCATCCTGAGTTTTAATGCAGTCGCCTTTCTCTGCTTCTTTATCACAGCACAAAACCTGCAATGGTGGTGAGTTTTCTGTGGGAGTCTCCTTTATTTTTACCTTTTTATGATAAAATTATAAATCTCTTTTTTGTCTTGTCTTAGAATCCAGAGTAATGTCACTTGGGCCTCAGGGGCTGTTGAGCAGCAGCAGCAGCAGGTTTAAGCTGAGCAAGTCAAGGTAGCATTAGCAGTCGTGCCTGGCTTTATAATAGCAGTTTCTTCCTCCAGGATTTGTCAGTTTTGCTTTTGCAGTTCAGTCAGCAGTGGCATGTGCTGTTTGCCTCCTGTCTGTCCAGCAAAATAAAGGGAATCATTTTCTCTTGCAGGTGACAAGGCTGAAAAGGAAACCTCAATAGTCTGTTTTGGCTGGCTGTGCAAAGCTGGATTTGTTGCCCTACAGCTGTGATGACCTTTAGTGTTTAGGAATAATTTGAGTCCTCTGGATAATTCAATAATGAGCAAATCCTACTCCAACCTACTTTTCTTTATAAAAAGTTGCATTCTTTCTGAACTTTGCTGCTTTCTTTTCACTCACTGGGAAGAATAGTCTGAAGGAAAGAAAAGGAGGGAGAAAATAGGAGAAATGACAGATCTCATTTCAGACTTCAGGGAGAAGTCAGTAAAGGAGAATGAGTTGGAGGATACAGATGATCTTCTTGAGATCAAGATCACTAGACAATACTCTTGTCATAAAAAGGAAAGGAAGGTTAAAACAGAAAGCCACCACAGCCCAGAAAAAAAAAAATTGGTAAATTCCAAAGTTGCAGTGCAATAATTTGAAGAAATTGTTGATTCCTGAACCAGAGCTTGGAGAGAAAATAGACTCTAGTACCAAAATCTGTCACCCACTGTGAATCTTGAAAGTTCTGTGTGCCACAACATATCAGCACAACTTTGCTTTTAATCACTGCCCATTTTCCAGAGAGCTTGCAACAAATGAACTCGGTTATTTAGCCATGGGATTTCAGTCAGAGCTGGTATTGAATCCTCCTTGTGCAAACAGACTGTAAATGCATGCCAGACACTTGTGGCTGACTGAAGATGTTTCAAAGATGTGAATAGTTTGCCTGAGCTGCAGGGAGTTTGGTGTGGGGTTTTTTTCAGTATCCACGATACGAATTCGCTGCAGAGCACTTGCCCTGAGAATGCAAATTGTCATTTTAGTTCTGAGAATATTTTCACGTTTGCCACTTCACACAGTGTGCAATGACTCATCAAAAATGAATTGTGCTAGTGATTTGATGCTTCAGTTAACAAATATGAGAAAACATTATTTTAACAATGGTTAAGCGAACATGCATAAGCTTTTCTGTAGGGAAAAAAAAGTTATAAAAATATGTTTTTCTATTCCTTTTTGCATAGACAGTACATGACATTATGGCACTAGAGAGAGATCTAATTCTGTGGGAGAACTACAAAATAATTTGACACTGTCTTCAAGATTTTTTTTTATTCCTGCAATATAATCTATTCATTCTTTATGCATTTTCTTTTCTCAAAACTTCTTGTATTTTATTGTGTATATGAAATTTCTTAAAGGAGGATAAAATACTTGCCTTCTTGTAGAGTTCTGGCAAAAATATCAGCGAAAAGATTGGATATTACTTGTTATTAATAGTAAATTATTGCTTATCTTTCTCTGTCTCTCTGTATTACAAGCTAAATTCTCCAGAAAAGCATATCATCAGAAGACTTTTTATACTGTGCAAATACTTTGAAATTTGGGGGAGAAGTACATGAAAAGATAAAATTGTTTATAAGATGAAATTTCGTGCAGGGAAATCTTCAGTCCTGACACAAAGCCATAGCTGAGTTCCAGGGCAAGCTGGATGGCACCATCCTTTTAGAAAAGTTAAAAGGGATTTAAATCAAACCAGTGCCTGTAGGGCTTTGTCTTTATTGAAAGTTAAAAAACCCAAAAAGTTATATGGTATATTTCCCAGGGCAGATTAATTTCAATAGACCACCTGCATTTTGCTCTGAGAGATGTGTGGCAGATGTAAGATAAAAATAATCAAATTCTAATCCAAAATGCATCAGTGTAGGTCCACATAGATCTAAAATAAAGAAATGCCTTTCATTTTGTAATGACTGAAACCATAATGTGGCCTTTTAACTGTAGGAGTTAACTAAACCTACTTGATAAACTAATCCACCTCCAGAAGAGCTCTGAATTACTCTGTAGTAGAATTAGGATTTGTCTGTTCCAAAAGAGCTAAATCCTTTCTGGCTCTGAGACAGAAATAAGTAAAGAAATATCTGAGAGGTAGAAGCATGGATGTGTTTGTACATCTACAAAGCATTACAACTTTGTGACCAAAAAAGGGTGAGCACATTAGGGAGGTGTCCAAGGTGCTGGAAAATAATAAAAAAGTAAGTTTGTGAAATCCCAGAGATTTCTGTAAGGTTTGTTCCTAAGACAATTGTGTTGACCTAAAAGTGTGCATGTAGAAAACAAAATCTATACTGTTCCAGCACATTCTATAAAAATGTAAATGCAGCTTGGAGCATGCTTTATTCATGAATGTTTCAAGCTACTGAGACCTTAAAAGAAAAAAAAAAAAAAAGATGAAATAGTTTCCTCTTTAAAAAGCTTGAAGATAAAATATGTATTTAAAATAATAAATTATACATAAATCTGATTCATATTTCATTGGCTATTAAAGTTTTATCACAGAAAAAAGGAGAATGGGATATATGTAAATACAAAAATAAGTAAATATAAGCTTGATGCTTATGTGAGGAAAGAGTGAAGTTTTGGGTTTGGTTTTTTTTTGTTTTTTTTTTAATATAGCTGTAGTCTGAAGGAAACACTCCTAAGACTGCCATAGAATACTACAACTCAGAGTATTTTTTTCCATAAGAAATATTATTTTTTCTGTTTTGGTCGTAATCCCTGATGCTCTCTGGCATGCAGGGCTGGTGTTTATCCAGGTCAGCAATCTTCTGTAAGGTAAGGCAATAGGGACATGTCTAAAATAGTCAGTTCCCATATTTGTTGCAGTCAGTTAGCCAAGGAATCCTGATTTCACCCTGTGATTTTTATAATGTGTCTACCTGAGCTGCATGTCAGAGGCTTGACAGAGCTGCATATTTAATAAAAATGGATGTGAGAATCAGAGGTGATAAAAGAAGAAACATTTCAAGCTTTCTAAACTAATCCTGCAAACCTGAGCAGGGCTCATGCACAGTCTTAACATCACTCAATGTCTTCCCCCTACTTCTGTACAGTGAAAATATGGGCTACATCTAGGCCTGTTTAAATGTATGTACATATGTATAATTAGGAATTTAATGGGCTGTGTTGTTCTGATTCATTCAGGATTAGTTGTTAACTGTAAGAAATTGGTTACAGTCATGACTGTACTACAAATTGATTTGGCAGTGGGTATAGAAAACAGACCTAGCAAGCTTATTAATAATGCTATCAGCTGCATTCCAAAAATATTCTGATTGCTCTACTTTATGAAACCTTCTTGAGCTGTGCAGCTGCCAAGGCCACACAGAATGAAGGTAATAAATAAGGGTTTCCACTTGGAAATTCTGCTGTCAAGCTCATGACTGCTTGAGACTCACACAAAGACTGCCAGGTTTTTCATGCTTGCCCACTATTCCATAAACCTTTTAGAAAATAGGTTACTGGGCTTTTCTGGGGGTGAGTAATGTGAATTACTAAAAAAACAAGTTCCCAAAACCTTGATGTTCAGACTTAGAATAAAACAAAACAACCCCATAATACTTGATTTTATATTTAACGTTTTTAATAGATGTTTTAGATTGTAGGTTAAAAGAGGAAATACTTTGTACTTCTTCACTACATTGAGGTGATCATTTTTACCAAAACAGTGAATTGATGATAAAATATCTTGAAAGAACCCTTATATTTTAATAATCTTAAAATTTAGCGTAATTTTGCATTTAGTAATGAGTTTAGTAAAGAAAATTGGGGAAAAGTAATAAAGCAGTAGGACTTGTAGTTACTTTTATGATCCCCTAAGGTATTAGAGTCCAAAAGAAAGCAAACATCTTAATAAAATATCCTTGAAAATAACTTGAATGCTAATAAAGACTACTTGTCTTTTGGACAAGGGGTAAATTACAGCAGTGATCTTTCTCTGTTTTTCACTATATCAACTTTTTTTTTTTTCTTTCTGTGGCTGAACCAGAGGGAAGTGTTTTGTATGCAGGACAGCTTGATTAAGGCTAAACTACTGGTAAATCATGAGAGTACTTGAAATATTTTGTCCTTTTCAAATCACAATGGCACAAAAAGAAAATCACTTAGCAACATCTAAGGATGTGAGGCCAGATCCTGAGAGATCATTGGAATGTCTGCACTGCTTTTGTAATTTGGCCAGTTCTTCCACAAGTCTGGTCTCTTTTTAGCTATCTAATATTTTCCCATTAGTGTTGCTAAACAACCTTTTTTCCTGATGCACTCTTCAGAGGCTTGTCTCAGACTGTATTTAATTTCATTCTTTCTTTGAAAGGCTGTAATCTTCTTTCTCTTTACTCTGTTACAGCTGTGTAAATTTAAATTTTCTTCTTAGGTTTCTACAACAAAAGAATTCCATCACCCCAAGATGCTCCCTGTCAAATATTTGAGTGTGGCAGCCATAAAGTGTTGATGAATTCCAGGTAATTCTTGGAACCTAGATCTTTCATTTATGCTCTTGAATAGGAATGGAGCTTTTTGTAAAATTTGGTGACTACAGCTAGGACTGGTGGCATTGCCAATATAAGTTGAATTACCCTTGAAACTTTCCTACTTTAATTGTTATAGATAATCCCCTCAGGAAAACTTAGGCCCTCAAGAGGAATATGAGTTTTATGTACCTAAAATGTGCCTTCAGTGAAACCCCATGTGAAATATTTTTGTTTTCTGCAAAACTGTAGGCCTGTCAAGGAAAGATCCTCCGGAATCTTTCCAATTTTCTTCTATTTATTGTGTGTTTTATTAAGGAAGAGGGCTGGAAGGTACCTGGGGTTTTTGAATTTACAGTAAAACTTCAATTCCAGCAGCTTTCCTGTGAGGAAAAAATGGGGGAGGCTTTAAACTCATCCCAATCATAACCTAGGATTAGTATAGGAATTAATGAATCTTCACCTTTTTTTGATGTGCTAAAAATAGCTTAATTTCTATGAGAAAATATTTGTCTCTTCCCTGTGCTGACAGTTGCTGTGCTCCTGGCTGTTGTTGTTACCATTTACCAAGGTAAGAAAAGTCTCTTGTTCGTGAGGCTCTGAGCCTTCAAATTGGTAACAGAAAAAGAAAGGAGATAGGTTTTTAGAATTTCTCTGGTTTAATCATATTTAGTTCATTGAGAAGTTAATACTTTCAGAATTAGATACAGAAGTGCCAAGGCTGAAAAGTCAAGTGATCCTAATTAGTAAGTTAGAGGAATGACACTTGTTCTGTCATCTTTGGCTGTATGTTCACAGTAGCCAAACAAAATCCATATTGTCATATATATTATTATATTATACTATAATTATTGCTCATTCTCTGGTATTTTAAGGTACTTTTTTCAGAGATTGCTGTCATTCAATGAAGCATATTTAGGGCTAGATTGTTGTGAATTGATGCTTAATTCTGGAGTGCATTTCATGCAGGACTTGTGGTAGTGTGAGGACTACATGAAAAAGGCAAAGAAGAATTTTATATGAACTGAGATTTACTAAAATAGATGTTTAAAAATATATATATTATTTAGACACACCCTTTAAATCTGTGAGGCAAATGTATTGAAAGCAGGTAATTGATGCTTACCAAGGTTTTTTAATGACTTTTTTTGTTTTCAATTTCAATCCTCCAGTATAAAAACTTTAGATTTCATGATTATCTATTTTGTAAGCACCTCATCTTCCAAATCTCCAGTCAGGCAAAATTTGCCATGCTAACAACACTATTCTAATATCCATGCTGATTTCTCTTTTCTTATATTTTATGAAACATGATTGGATACTCTAACCAAGCTAAGTTGTGTTCAGAATTACTAATGCAATTCTGTGATCTAGTTTACTCATAATTAAAGCTGCTGTATAATATTACTTCTTCAGAGTTGCCTGTGAGGCTGTGCCAGAGAAGCTAATTGTTTGGATTAACTTAAAGTAAAAGTCTAGCTTATGATCATAAATGTGCCCCACAGGAATTTAGTTACCTGGGCTGGGGCACATTACAAACTGTGGTTGAAGAACACGCACTTAAATGCACACCTATTAAGGCTCATTCTTTTCCCATTTATGCTGGTATAAATCACATTGGAAGTGCTAGAACTACACTGCTTTTACAGCATTATACTGGGAGCAGAGGAAGGCTGATTAAATTTATGTTAATTGACACTAATTGGCAGTAAGGATTTGAAGAGGATAAAGTTTTTAATAAAGCATTAAATAGACAGATGATCTGTCTAAACCAACCAAAGGCATTTTCTTAATCTAAAAATCCTACTGCCTTATTATTCATGTCCTACAGCTAATTTCTAAACCAAAATCAGCTTACCAGTCCTGGACTACATGTAGTCCTAGAGCACTGTCATAATTAATGCTGGTTTTGCTGTCCCATGCTCAAATAATTTTCCTGTTGGTGACCTAGCCCTCCAGTGTCAGGGCTAATTCGACACAAAACTTCGAGGAACATTTCCTTCCCAGCTCTGTAGCCTCACTCCATTGCTCTTGACTTGGAGCACCGACTGAAAATTCTATTCCTTTCTTCAATTGCAAACCTGTGTTTGCCAGGTTACACTTGCAAGATCCTTCTTCCTAATTCTCTGTCCTCAAAGCCTCCTCGAAGTGATGTCAAACTTCCTCAAAATTTGAAGGAAAAAATATGACAGGAATGACAGAAGCTGTTGTAGAAAATAATGGCTCCTTGTAACCCACACAGTCTTCTGCATTTCCTTCTTCCTGTGGATGTCACAGAATCCTGCTGAATTGATATTCAGCATTTTTTCTGTGTCTATATATTGTATAAAGTATTTAAGAGGAGGCAACGTACCCATGTGTGCATAAGATATATATATATGTGTGTATGTATGAAATAAAATGAAACAATATATACAAAATACATACATATATATATTTGTAGTATGTACAGAGTACTTAGATATAGACACCATGTATTTGTGTATAGATTTGGATTCACTACTGATATCTGGTGCTACTGATATTTGGTTCAAAACAGCTTTGATGGTGTCCAGATGTGTGATGTGTGTGTGTGTTACTGCTCTGTCCAGTCAGTGATCATCAGAACTTCCCTGTCCCTCATGTGGGAGTTCTTAGGAGCTCTATACTGAAGTCCAGTGAAAATAAAAATTGAGTTGTTCTGAGAACAGTCCGTTCCAAATCCTGGAAGTGTGATTAGTCCTAATTATGTAGAGTACAGGTGGCCAGTAGAGACTGTGCTGGAACCTGAGGCTCTCAGTTTGTGGTGTGATCCTTCTGTAATCTGGCCATTCTGCAGAAACAGCACTCAGCTGCTTATTTGTCATTATTTGAAATTTTACAAGTTAAGGTTAAACCATGAAACAGTTTTGATTTTGTTTGGCTTTACTGATGAACCCTCTAGAACCTAAGTGTACATTTTTTGATATTTATTCATGATTTAACCCTGTTACAAACCCTGGTATGATACACATATAACTGCCTCCCTAATTATTTAAAATTACTTTAAATGAATACTCTCCATGGGATCTGGCTAGACTAAATACTTAGAGTACTGAACAGTGAATCTTATTCTGCCTTCCAAACTGCTGAAAACATTCATTTTCAATTTAAATTGGGACTATGGGTTTGCAGATGTAATATTTAAGATGTAATTAAACGCAGATTAAAAATTTGATTGCAATTTGCTGTAATTTAAACACCTAAGTCCCTGATCATGGCCACTTATTAAGGATTTAGATGTGTGCATACAAATTATACCAAATTCTGTCATAATTTTTCAGAGTTGTCTCCCCAGGGCTAACCAGTGCATGAAAACTAGTGCTTAACATAGTCACTTGGTGCTCTGAATATTTTTTATGGTTATTGGATTAGTACTGATATTATTTAGATATTTAAAAATCCGAAGATGGAAGGAAGAGGGGGAAAAAAGCCCTGCTAAGCTCTGGCTTCTTATTTATTCTTTAATATTTATATGCATCTTTTATTTCTCCATTAGAATCAAATCCATCAGCTGCTGTCTAGAAGTTTTATTCTAAAAGTTTGTAACAAAGCAACCTTTTCCTTTAGTTTAATCACTCATACTAAATTTAAATCCTTTGGAAGATGACTGATAAAGAAACCCTGACACATACTCTGGTAGCTGCAGCAACACGAAGATGTTGCCATACTAATAAAATTCCATCATTTTCTTAATAAGTGAACATTCATCCTTCTAGTTAACAGCTTATTCTCAGTGGATCCTTGCTAATAGTAACCACAGGAAAGGGGACCTGCAGGGAAGTGCTGTACTGCTTTTTCACATTCAGCTCCTGAGTTCTGAATATGTTGCTTTTCAGAAAAAAACGAAACGATTTCTCCCTGGTGAGATTTGTAGCTTCATCCTCTGTAAAATCTGTATTAAGCAGCCAGGTAGAAAGAAGTATCAGGAATTTACATTACTGCTATGTGTCAAGCAATGCTGCTCCAAATTTAGGAAACAAAGCTCTGTGACAGAGAGGAGGGAGGTAGTAGAGGTTTTTAAGAAGCATTGGTTCCCTTGGATGTTGGTTATGCATCACTTGTCTTACTATTTCCACCATTGCTTTCCCTATTGTCAGCCTTCCCAGCCTTTCTGCACATTTTCTCTGCCATTTATTCTCCAGAAATTACATGACACTTAATACTATCTGATCTCAAGTATAACTCTTCATTTTCTTCATGGACCACTTCAGGCTGTCTGCACACTTTACCACGCAAAGGAAAATTCCCTGGTGTATATCAGACATAAATTTTTCCAAATCTGTAGAGAGAAAAAAATTTGGGAGTAAATTAGTTTTCTACTGCAATTCCAGGATCAACAACAGCTACATGTGCTTGGCTTGGGCAAGCATCCAGTACAGTGAATGAGTGAAGTCTGAGTTGCAGCACCTGCAGACTGAGAAATATTGGTTTTTTTGAGGTACACTTGTAATGTTTCGTGTTTTATCTTTTTCTGAACTGATTCCAGGAATAATCTGCTTTTCTCTGTTGCGTGTTTTCATATTTTTTCACAGACTACTGTTCTATGAATAAGCTAAATAAGGACTTACTGTCCTTTCCATGAATCTCTCAAGCTCTATGGTCTCTTCAGTATCCAAAAGATCCCAGGGATCAATTCAGCAAATTAAAAAGTCCATTTACTTCTCCATGACAAACTCTTTTCCCTGATTTTCCCTACTGTGACTTATGCAGGAAAATTTCTAATCATCAAAGAATGTTATTTTGTAGATTAAGTTATTTTAAAAGACCTCTATACTTTGAACCAGGCCATTTACTGGTATGTTGTTCTGATACCTTAAAAATCTTTACCATTTATTGATGGAATCTCTTCCTTGCCCTGATGTAAAAAAAAAAAATAAATAAATTTAGATATCCCCAGGATCTAGAAGGCCACTTCGAATTTAGAATTATCCTATATCTAAGTTTGTCACAAAGATGGATAACCCTACTAAAATTTGAATAGATTTGGGTCTTTTTTAATTAAAAAAAACCCAGGCAAGAAAAACACCAAAACAAAACCGATACCTAGCATATGACACAATTTCTGTAGCTGCTGTGTGTACCTATAGGCCCTGACATATTTCTTCACCAACAATCATTAAAAAAATTATAATATTGCAATTGTCCAATTTCATGCAAAATTAAAGTAACAGCTTTGTATAAATTATATAGGTAGATTTCACTCACTTGGACCTAATTATTTTTTAATTCTTTAACATCTTTTCAGATAATTATAAATTGGGAAAGATCCAGACATGAGACTTCAGCATCCGGATGAAACGGAAACCAAAATGAACACTATTTTTGTTTAGTAATAAGGATCTGAATAAAGAGCACAGAATTAAGAATATGCTAAAGCAGCATCATTTTAGACTTCTCTAGAATAAAAAAAACAAAATTACAAAGTAGGACTAGCAGTCTCTGTAAACTGTAGTCATTAATGTCTGGACAGGTTTGAAAATCTGAAAGATTTTGTTCTGGCACAAGCACCTGTGCAAATAAAAACCCCTGATCCAAAGACATCAGGTGAAATTACAAAACTTCACTGCTGTGAAATACAGAACTTCCCTTTCCTAGGCCCTGGTAGTTTCAGAGGGAGAGAGCAGTGATGTCTGCATTCTTTTGTGATAACAGGATGGAGATTTCAGCAGGAGCCCAGACTTTTCCCATGCAGAAGAAGAAATGCCAAATCTGAATTCTGGAGTCTGCAAGGATTCTGAGTTGGTGCTTTTCAGAGAGGAGCTCAGCAGAAGGTGGTAGCAGGTAAGAACTGCTTTCGCAGAAATTATGTTGCATTTTTGAGAGGTATGGGCATAAGGCTCTCACAGGAAACCACAGGAATCTCTTCAGACCTGCAAGTTTCAGAGTTTTGAATGTCAGGTGATGGCAACTACAGATACAACTTCACTTTCTAGCTCCCTAAATTGCCTTCTCTACAGATGATCTTGGAGTAGTTCACATGAAATTAAGTACAGTGTTGTCAACTATAAAAAATCCCAAAAAATCTCCAGCTCCTTTCATTTTTGGGTGAAAGTTTCTCTATCACAGTCTTAATGATTTTATTTTTTTTCTTGAGATGTGTAATTGCTCCTTTAGAGAGATGTAAAGGAAGTGGAAGAATAGATTTGCAGGGAGTTGTTTCAAGGTCTGGGTTTGTTTCTGTGTTTTGGAAGGGGGGATGAGGAGAAGAGTCTTACTGATCATAGAGAGAATTTTCAATTGAGGCAGTACCAAAGAGTATCTTCATAAACCTCATTCTGAATTAGGGAAATGTGGCTGTCCTATTTATCAAGAAGGTAAGCCTTTCCTATTATTCCTCTAATCACCAAAGAATATATTCAATGTGAGGAAGTATTACTGCATTATTTATAATACTGTGTGTTGAACAACTTGTGTGGAACTACCATTCCATTTTTGTAACATCAGGATTTGGAGATCGTCCTTTACCAATAAAACCTGTGATGTTCAGAGTGAACTAGAAATGTAAATTACACTTTTTTATGATAAAATAAGAGCTCCATGGTATGTATTTTTGACCTGCCTGTATGTATGTTTGAAGTTTAAATGATCATAAAGTATATATTGATCCGCATTATTTATACTTTCCTGCCTGATATTTTAAATGTCAAGCATGAACCTAATTTCATTGTGATAAATACAGACTTTTGAGTAGCATAAATTAAACAACAACAGCCATTTAGTATATAAAAGTCCTTTTTAAAGACATAAAATCACTGATGAGTTAAAAATTACAGAGTGAACACAGTTTTAGTTTTGAGATGATTCCTTCTGTATTGTTACTGTTTTTCTTGTGTTTCCTTCTGTTACTACAGTAGTATATTTATTTCTCAGAACAGCTATGCCAATTAGGGAAGATTTAGCCACCACTGAGCAAAAATCCACCCTACTGAGCTACAGTGGTATTTCTGTTGTCATAATATATCAAATATGCATTTAAACAATTAGTAAAAATTGCAGTAAACATTTTCACTCTTTTGGCTTATTAGATGTAAATTAGGAATACACTGGAGTAGCAAAGCAAAATATTCAGAAGTTAAAAGAACCACAAAACTAGGTTGTATTTGAAATCCTTTCTCTTTTCTTTTAAAAATAAGTTCTTAAAAACTAAAGACTAGAAGAAGAGAGTTTGTAATGTACTAGAAGGAAAGATATTAGTTTAGATTTTTCTTCTGTATTTTGTGCACTTTTTTTTTTCTGTTCAACCCATCAGACAATAAAATTATACAAATCTGCTGCTTCAGGTCAGCCCATCAGATGAAAATTGAGCTCAGGGCATTAAGAGGAATTTCTAAATATGTTTTTGTACATCCCCTCAAATTATATTTTTTTACTGAAGATGGAAGTGACCAAGAGTGCGGGTAAAAAAAGCAATCTAGGACCAAACGTGCGAGAGTTAAAAGTTTTCCCAGCTGTTGGAGAACTGTGAGTGTGTGGTTGAGAGGTGATTGATATGAACTTAGTATTTTTCTTCCTTTTCTGAGTGCCTGACCTCCCACAGGAATTTTCACCTTTTTCAATCTTACAGAGAAGTCAATCTCCTCTTTTCAGGTGTTTAATGAATAATGGTTATTAATACCTACACCAGCATATTCTACAGTATAAGGTTTTCTTTTTTTTTTTTTTTTCCTTGGGAAAGACTCACTTTGGACCCACAGAAGCTGTCCCCAGTTATCAGCAGAATTCTCTCATGGACCTGTATGTGGAAACTCTGTAATGGTTTAAGCCCAGCTGTCAACTAAGCACCAAATTCCCCCAGCAGTGGGGAATCAGAAGGGTGAAAGATAGAAAATTCATGTATTGAGATAAAGACATTTTAATAGGGAAAGCAAAAGCTGCACACACAAGCAGAGCAAAACAAGGAATGGATTTACTGCTTTCCATGGTGAGGCAGGTGTTCAGCTATCTCCCTATCTCCAGGAAAGCGGGGCTCCGTCACTCATAACAGTGACTTGGGAAGAAAAATCACTCCACATGTCCCCCCCTTCCTCCTTTTTTCCCCACCTTATATCCTGAGCATGATGTCAAATGGTCTTAAATATTCCTGGAGTCAATTCTGGCCATCTGTCCTGGCTGTGTCTTCTCCCAGCTCCTTGTGCCCCTCCAGCTCACTCACGGGTGGGGTGTGTGAGAGGCAGAAAAGGCCTTGGCTCTGAGTAAGGTCTGATCAGCACCAACAAAAACATCTCTATACTATCCACAGTCATGTCAGTACAAACCCAAAACACAGCTACTGTGAAGTAACTTAACTCTGCCCCAAACCAGCACAAACTCATAGAAACGTTTGTCTGATGCTTTAGTAATTGCAGGTCTTAATCGTTTCCCCCTCCCTCCCCTTTTTAAAACAGTGGGCAGGTAGCCTTAAAAAAAACAAAAAAACAACCAACCAAAATCAACCCAAACAAATGAACACAAAAAGCAATCCCCAAAACAAAAACAAGAAGCCTGGCTGAAGATCCAGAGTCCCAGTCATTAATTAGAGGAACTCACAGCAGAGCAGTTAAAATGCACCTGTGCCACACATGTGGCCTGGGCACGCTGGGTGTATTTTTTTAAACAATTACAACGTTAATTCTTAACAAAACACCAGACATCTGGTCCACTCTGAACAAAGGATCATAGAAAAAAGCCAGATTGAAACAGACTATCTAGTCCATTACACTACATTTGGAGGTAATCTAAACCTGCTGCTTCTAGAGAAGCCAGGCACGATCCCTTGTGTGCTATGGCAAATGAACAACTGCTTCACTCTCTGCTTGCCCTGGGACTTCTGTCAGAAAATTAATTTTAAATGCAAGGCAGGAAAGTATAAATAACAGGGATCAATGTATACTTTATGATCATTTCAACTTCAAACATACATGCAGGCAGGTCAAATATATATACCATGGAGCTCTTTTTCTGTCATAACAAAGTGTAATTTACATTTCTAATTCACTTTGAACATCGTAGGTTTTATTGGTAAAGTACGATCTCCAAATCATTTTCCATTGACAGAGTTTTGAAAGGACTCAAGTGTTTATATTTTCTACTGTCAAGACAGAGTAGATGAAAATGTTTTCTCTCAGACAAGTAGAGAGACATTCAGTTGGCTGTTTCCCACTTAACAGTAGAAAGGAAATTAAAAGAAGAACTGGAAACTGTATTTATTCAAGGTCTGGAAATGCCTAATAAGAAAAAATATTAGCTCAGTATTCAATAGTGCGTGTGCAGTGCATTCTAAATAATAGCTAATTTTTGTCACTTACCCAAGATATTGTTAACAAAACATTTTTAAGCTCATTTTCTCTAAACTGCAGAGTGAAATATATGGGTATCTACACATGCCAGCAAAATGTATGTATTGTCAGTATCTCTATAGATTTTGCTCTCATTTTCATAGTAATCAGCAAAGCTTTTGCCACACAAGGCAGTTTTGGGAGCTTTATGTAGAAGTCCATGAAAAAGAGAAGAAAAGCTCATATAATGAAATAAAAGTATTAGTAAAGCTCTGTGAAATACAAAGTAGTAGCCTCATCGTGCCACATGCATCCTTCTAGCCCACACATTACTCAATATAATGGAAAAAGTCCAAAGAAATATTAACTGGGAGAAAAACAAAATTGAAAAGCAGCCTGCAGCTGTGGATGGCAGCATATAGTTCATTCACCAGTGTCTTTGAAGGAAGGTGTAAATGTGAAATTTTAGCACAGAGGTAATTGTCAAGGAGAAGAAGAAATTTCCATTAATGGAGAGCTGAAAATCTCTGAACTTTCTCTTTAATAGAAATTGAGTTAAATATGCATTTAGGTCTCACTGAAAAAAAAGTTCTAGGCTCTTGTTCTGATATCTTTGCTGTCCCCATTCCCTGTGTAATTGGGACTACAGATATGCTGCATGTTTTGAACTGAAGCCTCCCCAAGAGTCTGGTGACTTCTGCTTCCAAAAGCAAGGGCAAACTATAAAGGATATCCTCAGATCAAATGGATTTCTTCCCCACTGTATACTTCGATAATGGCTAGGGGCTTCAATGGTCCTATGAATGTGTTCTAATATTATATCTAAAAAACCAGGTTCTTTGTTAGTATTCTCTCTCCATTTTGAATATTTCTCTCTTTTCCTTTTGGCCCCTCAGGGGTAAAAGAAAAAAAAAGTATTACTCGATCTTTTACCTTTGTGTTGTTTTGGTGGTTTTGTGTTTGGGTTTTTTTTCCTATGTCTTTCTTATGATGCTGATTTCTGCTGTGATATGTGTGTGCCAAGATCAGATAACTTGGTTATCAGCCGTGTAATGACAACATGATTCTTTTCACACATCATTCACAGTAGTGTAACTCAAGATAGTTTATTTCTCCTCCTGTTTTACTGGGGAGGTCACAATTATATCTGTGTCATTTGCCAGGTACCTCTGATCAGGTATATCCCAAGACTGATATGAAAACTGTAATTTCCCTGTAATATTTTCCCTGTGAATGCTGCTTCTCCATTGTATTTGCTTTAAATCATATTCAGCATCTGGCAGCCTTATTTTGTATTCCAGCTCAGACTGTAAATGTGGATAGAATTTATTTAATTGAAAATGAAGTTAATGATAGACCACTAAATTCTATCATATGTCCCTGAATGTTGGAATTATTTACTATTGCTAATGTAGACCATAAACCCAAATTCCTCTACAGTCATCAATTCTGGCTAGAAATTTATTCAGGGTGTCATCTTCACCTCTTCTTCCCTGCTTGATTAATGTACTCTCGTATGGTATGTTTAAAGAATGTAGAATGGCTGAGTTAGTTGAGTCCTATGGGCTCTTTGCCTTTTCAATTCCTTCCATCTCTTTCAAATTCCAGAGCATTCTCGTGCCACGTGCATTTGTTTGTTCAGAACAAAACTTCTCCTGCACAATCATTTAGGAAAGGTCTAATGCAGAGACTAAAATTCATAAAAGCCTCTGAGATTCTTGTTTGCCAAGCAGAGGAGGAAACCCAAACCATTTGGATGATCTCTCAAACCACTCAGTACTTCTTTCCTTCTTTTCTTCCCTCTTTACCATCCCATGTTCAGATCCTGATTGAGTTATGAAGAAGTGTGTTTTAAATATATGTCAGAGATTGATGTGGAAATGAACAGTATGAATATTTGCATGCTGCTTCCAAATACATCCTTTATGCTCTTCTACCATTTTAGAGAAGCGAGTGTGGTCTGAGCCTTGAGAAATTAAAAGGACAGATTACATGTGCCAGTGTGCAGAATGGATTATGATGACCTTTATCAACTGCAATAAAACAAAGAAATCTCTGAGAGGACAGAAAAAAAATCTACTTCACCAACCTTCTGCAAGTTGTGATTTGCATCCTCTGAGCACATTCATGCCTGTTCTCATCACAGGTTTTTGGGCTTTTTTTTCAGTTGAAGGAAATTTTAGTTCTCACTATGCACTCTTCCTTTTCTCTTTGCAAGAACAAAGCTCTGCACAGTGGGCACAGTGGTAGATTATCTGGTAGGGTCTTTGCCATATTCACAGATCTTGAAAAGTGTGTAGGTATCTCTGGGTTCACAGAAAACATATATTTATCTCATTAATGAGCTGTCAACACTTTGTGTTTCTGTAATAAATATTTGGGTGCTCATCTTTGCAGCGTGTCCCAAGGTACAGCACAACCAGCAAATGTATTCTCAAGGTTCCACAGCAGATGCATTGCTCAATGTTTCATACAGAACTAGTAGCAGGTCAATTAACAAGTGATTACCTGCTTTACATGGTTCTTTTTCGGGTCATTAACTTCTTGAGGAATGTTTAGGGAAAGTACTATCTCTTGCCGTTTAAACTGCTAAAAAAACCTGGTCAATTACTATGTAAATCACTCATTCTAAGTAACTTGGTGCTACTGAGATTCTAATAGAGTTGCTCATTACTAGTTAGGACTCTCAATAGTTGAATATAATAGTATAAAATATACATAGAAATATGTTTTGCTCTGTATGATTTATTGTAAACAGTAAAAATTGCTGGTAAATTATTAGTCCTGCAGTAAAATCATATGTTTTAATTTTAGCTTTTGTTTTCATTTACACTTACTATCTTTTATTTAATACATTAAGGAAAACATAAAGGATTTGGGTTAACAAATGCAATTGCCATACATATGGGTGAGTCTCAGTAAATATCTAGTTTTAAAAACATAAACATGGACACACCCTGGCTTTTGGTCTATTTCCTGGGGTCTTTTTAGTTATCTGATTTGGTTTCCCTTATAAGATCAAGACAGCAAGAGATGAATCTGAGTGATTCCATTTTGGATAGGTGACCCAAATAATTATGTGCAGTTTTGATTACAGTGGGCTATGTGATCAGCATGTTAGAAATCAGAGCATTTTTAAACACTTGAGCTTTGGCTACCAAAAAGTAGACTTTACCATTAAAGATTTAGAATTAAAAGGATGTTAAAGGAGACCACTACCATTAATTAAATTATAACATACTTAGTGCATATATATTGCTGCCAAAGCTCTCTTAAAACCTCAGAATAACTATCATTTTGATATCTTTGCCAAGCAATATATCTTTGATTGCAGTTAGGCTGTTACAGCTAATATTTCATTTAAATCACACTCATGGCAAATTAAACTGATTCCTCTTGCCCTGCACCTGATAGAAATGGTGAAAAGTACCTTGCACCCTTCTGTGCATGTTAGTTCCCTTTTCAAAAACTAATGACTTTCTCTTTCATTTTCAACCTTAAATTGTTTGTTTAAAATTTCCTCCTATATTATGCCTTCTAAAATGTCATCAGTCTTGCTGCTTTTCCTTGGATTCTCTTCAGGGCATCTATTTGTTACTAGCTATCATATGTATGTATATGTTTAAAATGAAATCATGGTTTGGACTAGAATGAACAGTAATTGCCCTGGAAGACCCTGGGAAAGGCAGGACCCGCTACTATCCATGGTGCTGAAAAGGCTCCCGTAACAGGGAATAATTTATACATAACCAACTACAACAGAGCTGCAGTAAATTTTGGAATTCAGAGGTAGTAGTAGCTCCTACAGATACTGTGAGTGTGATATATTGCAGCTCAGGCATCTGGTTTGAAACAGTTATTGGTGGGCTACAAACTAATTCTCTCTCCGAAACTCACCTTTTTGTGCTGCTTTACCATAAATTGCTGGTGACCCAAAGGGACATTTTGTTCTTGTAGGTTTTGCAATGTCTGTTGTCTACTAAGCTAGAATTTCAATTAGCATGAGATGACATCTACAGCAAGAAGAAAACATCAAACATTTTTGAGTGCAATCCTAGAGTGATGGGTTTTATTAAAATAACTGCTTCTGCTCCTTGCCACCAAATAATAAAACTAGATTGGAGGGAGGGGAGATGTTTTGCAATTGTTTGGTTTGTTTTGTTGTTTTTTATTTGGGGGGGGGGGGGGGGGGGTGTGGAGTTTGTTTGTTAGTTTGTTTTTAAAAAATACTTTGAATTAAAGGTTTGGTCCAGAATTCCAATGACCTGATTTTAATCCATAGCAGATTCCTCTGTGAAACTCACTGTGCCAGTTTATTCCCATGTCTCTTATTTTGGATAAATGTAAAGGTGGGTATTTATTAACATACCAGATAAATTTAGACTTAAGCCTTTTCTTTAGAGGTAAAAATCTAATTAAGTGTATTTTTATTATTCGCTTTACGATTAACAGCATGGCTTATCAATTACTGTTTTTAGCATTTTTCATGTTAAATCCAATGCAAATTAATTAAGTTGTGCATATTGCTTGCACTTTAAGAAATGATGTGCTGTGATAAATTGAGTGTAGAGCAAAAAATATAGCTGGCAAATCTTTTTTAGAATTCTATCTTTAGTTAATCAGCTTTATTAAAATGCCAATGAAAACACGTCACTGTAAAGTGAAAATTGTTCTGTAGTAACTTATAGCTGTAAAACAGTGATGCAATCATTTGCATTTACAGCATTGCATCCTGAATGATGGGTCTCTGATAAAAATATAACTTAAAGCCTCCAAAACACTTTGTCTTACCATGTAGTATGACATACTAATAAAATTAATAACAGTGACTTTACCGGGTAGAAAATCTTCACTTTAAAATGCCAAATAACTCCAAACTATTGTGCAAGATAATGAAGCCAGAACTTGAAGGAATACAGCAATATGATTATCCCTTATAAATTACTACAGTTAGACCTGTTTTGCAAAGTATGAAGATTTCTGTTGATGTCTGTGGGACCAGAAATTTAATTAAATTTGCCTTGAAAATGGTGAGGTTAATCTGCTATATGTATGCCCTTTGTAGATTTGCTGATTAAATACCCACTTTGTTATAATGAAGGATAAGTTTATATATGGTTGTAAACTGCAAATTAAATATGTACCAAATTAGGTAATGGTCTAACTGTATATTAGTTTGTCATGAGGACACACGTTAAGTATTCCCCTTTGAAATGCTACCTACTTATGTTGTTGAGATTTAGAAATTACATATCTAGTTTCAGAACAGTGAGTTTCTATTAGTTTTGTTTTGCTTGTGCTACAGGTCACCTTGCATTCTTAACTTGTTACTTTGCATCTACAGAGAACAAAACATTTAAAGTATCATGAAGGCACTGGGGAAAAAAACCAAAAACAATACCACTAGTAGTTTAAATAGAAGCTTGAAAGCATCTGGAGATGGAAAAAGGATGAATGTGTCAGGAAAGAAAAAAAAAATAGAAGTGAAATGAGAGAATTACAATAGGGGAACTTTCTGGTCTCTGACCATGGCAAATTTTCCTATGCACTCACATAAATCACAGGGAAAGGAAGAAAGAAATATTCAACCAAAGAAAATTCCCCATTATATCACATGCACATCTTTGCTCTTTTCCTTTTCAAAGTAGGCTTAGAAAGAACAAAGGGCTTAGAACTGCTCAATGATATTATGCCAGGGAGGTACTGTACTTGGGGTTCCATTTTTTCACCTCAAAGAGGATTTAATTCAGCTGTCAGAGAGAGCTTTTTAGTTTGTAGACAGAGTACGGACAGGCAGAATTCTGTTTGTTCTTTTAAAATAGTCCAAAATATTCCAGTCTTTGTGAAAAATTCTTGAAGCTTGAATAGGAAATAAATTCAAAGTCAAATTCCCTATTAAGTTAACCATGATGCTTGTTTCTTATTCCTCAGAGAGCAGTATATCACCATTCTACTGAGGCTAAAAATAAGCTTCATATAAAAGTGAGTGCTCACTTTATGGAAGGGGTTTTTTTTTGTTTTATCTGAAAGTCAAACAGGTCTTAAAGTTATACCAGGTCAGTTATTATTCAAATTTCATTTTTTTCACTAGTGCCATTACTTTTTGATCTATCTTAGGCTGAAGTTACATACCTGGGCTGTGATAGACAGGTACAACAGGAATTGAACTGACCCAGTAATGCTTCCTCCTTTTTTAAAGCAGTGATAACACAGACAAAGACCGCCAAGACAAACATCTTTCTGTAAGTCCTTTTTCTTTGATAATTTAGGGAAAGACAGTCTATGATACTTTCGAAATTAATGTTATGGTGGCCAAGAACCTTTGTGCAATTTTTCTATCTTCACCTTCCTGTGGTGAGGAAAGAATAATTTTCTTGTACCATCCTGCTAGGAATTGTACATATATATAATGAAATATAGCTAGACCTGTACAAATACTGTATTTTTGGTTTTGTAAAGAAAGGCTAGATTTTAACCTGCATCTTCCATCTATTTGTGTTTCAAATTTTGTGGAAAAAAACCATTTCAAGGAAAAAAAAGAGGTAGATTTCAGCTTCTGTTTTATATTAAAAAAGTGTTTTGTTACGTTACACAAAAAAAAAAATCATTAAAGACCTTGGGTCATCAGTTTGGTTTACAGCACTTCACCATTGGCGATGACAGATTCAACCGAGTTCTCGCTATGAAAACAGTTTTTAGAAACCATGATTAAACAGTAAACTTAAAAATGGTATCTGTGGGCTTGGACTTAGTGAAATACAAGCAATTTCCTATATGTACATTTCTATTTTTTACTATGCTTGATGACACCATATGAGGGTAAGCTCACTTTACATCCTGCTTCCAGCTAAGAGAAAGACTGAGCAACTCTTGACACATCACCAAGAATGACTAATATTCAAGGAAGAGTCACAGTAAACTTTGATACACCACAGGTTTTACTTATTTTGGACAGAATTAAATAGTTTCCTTATTTGTTCTGTCTCTCTATATTGCTTTAAAACTAGAAATTGTCGCATAAAAAATAGATTTCCTCTTTCCTGTGTAGAAAGCAGAAGCAGGCAGCAAGGCCATCAGTGGTGACAAGGAAGGTGTACTCAGCAGGACATTTATAGCTTGGACTCAGCTGAATGAACATGCTAAACTAGATCCTTCACTGGTGTAAATGAATGCAGTTCCCACTGATGCTGGAAGAAATCACACCACCTGAGAATCCCACGCCAGAATTAGCTGAAATCCAGTAGGGGAAAAAATTAGGATGTGACCCAGCACTTTCTTCATAATATAGGAGCAATTCAATTCCAGGAATTCTTGCTGTGCAATTTTGGAGTTGTAAATATTAACATGTTTCTTATTGTGTTTATGTGCAGGTTAAGAAAAATTACAATTTATTCCTTCCACTCGAGAGTGCTCGCACACACACATATAACACATATGTGTGTTATATGATGTATGATTTCAAGTCCAGCTCTAATCCTAGGCTTGTGATAATATTGGGGTAAGACTTTCATGTAATTATATTCAAATTAATGCATTATTACAATAATTTTACAATGGTTTAACTAAATAATCTGGGCATCAGTTTACTGTTAATGTAGAGCAGAATAACTAATCTGATTTATTCCTAATAAGAGCCTGGTTCTGTACCTTGTTGCTGAATTTGTTGAGGGTTTTTTTTTCCTCTCCCAAAAGACAAAATTCTTGTTTGTTTGGAAGGGTTTTTTAACCTCTTGGCTGAGTGATACATTTCTGTTTATCAGCCACCTGCATCTCCTCAATGCATTCTGAGGCAAAAATCAAGGCATAAGAAAGTCCAATTTTAAATTCAATCAGTTCCCAAGTTGTCTGATGCAATGGTTTCCATTTCAACAGCTGCCTCTGTCTACTTCACCCACATGGAGGAACCAGCTTCCTCTGGAGATCTGAAAATGTACAGTTGGCAGCTAAAATTCAATTTAAGCCTGGCCAGGTACAATTTTATTGGCACCGGTCCCAGGTTTTGCAATTGACTTTTAACCCGCTCCGAGCTTTCCTCGTGTGCCTGATAGAGCTGTGCGCTGCGTGACAGCTTCAGTGAAGTCCAACTGCTGCCTTTTGTTGCTCTGTGCTGCAAAATATTTTGAGCTCATAAACCATCAGCTCTGCATTTGAGTGGCATTTCTAGGAAGCCTTCATGTTAATTATCCTCACAGAAAATAGCAAGCAGTGTATGCTGTTATAAACAACTGCTTTCTAAAAGCTACACTGGAGAACACTGCTCACTGTCTTGAATGCCAGTGTTTCATGATCCCTAATGTTCAACTTTTTTGACTTTGAAAATACTTTTCTTACTTTATAAACAATTTTCAATGCTTCCAGTTTCTCTGATAATTGCTCCCATAACGGAGCATTCAAAATGAATCATAGGAAGAACAGGTTAAAGAGTTTATCCCTTAGCAGAAAAAAAGAGCAAAGGGATTCCTTTTGTCCCTAGAGTTTGTTGTTCTGATAGGTAGCAAATTCTGATTACTGTGGACTAATGTGAAGTAGTAAAAGATTTCTCTCTCCCAGAGTCCTTCCTCATGTTATTGGCTGCGCTTTAGGTTTTTTTTAAGGCAGTTCAGCAAAAGGAGCAGCGAATCAAATGAAACTGAGAGCAAAACACTGGCCTTCAAAAATTCAAACTGGAAACATCACAGCAGAGCAGAATTTTTATATTTTTGTTCCCTAGTCTTTGCAATAGAGTTCAAAATAACCATTTTATCATGGTTCTGGGTGCTAGAAACCATGAAATCATTAACTAGAGTAATATGTTTATTTGATTGGTAAAAAAAGGGATTGGTCTGTGCATCATCTGTGACAGTAACCTTCTAGATTAAAGGGTAAAAATTTGATATACGAGAAATCTTTTATGCCTACACATGGTGTTTGGTTCATCCTTTCACAGCAGGCTACCAGCTAGCCACAGGCAATGCAAGCAATTTAAGCTCACAAAGGTGTTTTAGCTGCCCAAACCTATCTCTGCCTAGAGAGCTACTCCTCACATCCACCAGTATTCTGCAATGTGGAACAAGAAGGGAATAAAGCAATAGGAGGAAGTTACTAGCAGTAATTATTCATCACAGCCCTTCCCATTCTGTCTTCTGTGACTTAGAGATTGAGAACTGGCAGATTTAAAGGTGGGAGAGAGGGGAAATCTGTTTTCTCAGATGATGTTCACAGGTCTTTGCCTCCTTACTTCTCACTGCATAGTACTATTACCCTGGTGGTCTGAGGTATTTCATCAGATGAAAGAAAAGAGGGAGCTTTGAGTAACTGACTGAATTCCAGATCACTTGTTTTTCAAGAAAACAGTGGGCACAAATGTATAAAATATGAGTATCTGGGAACAAGTGAAATGAAAGAAGTTCTTTCAGATTATTTTTCACTGTGAAACTGAGGTCAAAGATTGAGGCTTTGGTTTGAAGACCAAGCATGGCTGAGTCAGTTCAGATAAAACACAAGCATTAGGAGTTTGTATTGTTTCTCACATTGCCTGTGGTTTTGACTGAAATATCAATAGAATCCGATCTCACTTTTTGTTCTTAACATTGCAAAATACTATATTTTCTTAATCCTGTCTAGCACTGAAGAAGAAAGTGAGGAGTCTCTCTAGGCTTTAGGCTGGAGAAAATTAAATCTTAATCTTTGGCCACCTCTGACTCATTTTCAATGAAACTGAAAGATCTCAAATCAGTGTTAGAAAGGATCAGAATTTCCAGGCACTTGTTTTGCCCAAACATCCATATTTTCTTAACCTTTAAAATCTTTCCTGACAACAGTAAATGGGAGCAGAAATAGTGGTTTGTTTGTTTTTAAATGGGAGAGGGGAAAAGAAATAGAGAAATTAGTTATATCAGTAAGTTATTGAGGACTGGGAAGTTACACCTCTTGTCAGAGGAACTGTGTTGTAATTGAAACACAGCTCAGGGACCCAGCAGAAGTGAGTACCAAGGAGCCACAAACTTCTCTTAAGGAAAAAGGGGGCAAAGTCAGCTTTAACTGTTTATTTATGCAAACAGCCATCTCTTGTACTGCTTGAGGTTAATTTCTCATTACTCGTGATCAGCAAATTCTTTGTGCGGCGCTTCACCACAGTGTTCTCATTGAGACATTCAGTGATGAAAGCAAATTATATTTTCTAACATCAGGAATGTTTTTCTCTTGTCTTGGATTTTTCTGTGCTGTGAGTGTTTGAGAACAAACTTCACATCCCGAAAATGGCAATGGCCAGCCAAGGTTGTGACTGATAAAACTAAGCTTAATGAAGTTCATTTGCTGAAATTGTCCTTCAGGATAATTGAGATACAGCACCTTGAGCAGTGGGCCATATCTACTGCATCAATTTGGAAATGGAATTCTGTTTGTATGGCAGTTGCTTTTAGATAATGTGTGCAATTGGCTATGAAGAGCAGCTAGATAATTCCTGAGAGTGACTCATTGGGTAGTTGCATTCAAATAAGTACTGTAATAAACCTTAAGATTGTTTTCTTCAGCAATTCATCAATAATTTACTGTATACAAAAAAGTCAGTACTGCTCTAGAAATTTCTACAGATAATTTTCCCATCTAAAACACTATCATAATCATACTGAAGGGTATATTGAGGTAGCTGGAATTTATGCATGCAGATTCCATTTACAATAATGTAGGTTAGGTGACACATCACTGCTGGGTTGAGAAAGATATGGGTTAATATGCTGATGAGTGTCTAGAACTTTGGGAGAATAACAAGAGAAAGGAGAAAATATTTAACCAAAAGAGGTATTACCTAAGTAGAAAAGTGGAAACTCTGAAACCATGTGATCTTCATCTATTGCCAAAGTGAGATGTGCGTGTATTTACCAGCTTTAATAACAAGTTCTCTCACTGGGTTATCAGTGACAAACCCTCAGTGATTGAGGAATGCTGTTGGGTGGCAGTAATTGCAGGTTCCAGGTAGAAATGCAATTGAAGAAATGAGCACAAATGCTGTGTATTTCATGGGTTGGCTAAAAGAGAAGGAGGTGGCTTCACAGATTGGAACATTTAACTGCCAGAATTGGTATCACCATAATTTCAAATGACCCAGGAGAAGACAGGCATGTGCAGGGAGAAAGAGGAGAAGAACAATTCTCCAGGCAGAATAGTGTGGACAAGGAATAGGATTGACATTGCTTTGTTTTCAGTGACTTGTTTGCTGTACTTTGATTCCATTTATTAGAATCATACGTTTCTGTGAAACTGTATAGTTATGCATAGAGAGTGAATGTGTGTGTTTGTTTCTGAAAGAGAATCTTGCTATATGTGGTGTGCCACGTGCTATGCAGAGACTTTCTCTGGTAATTTTCTCCTCAGATAACAATTACCAAGTGCTTTGGTTACAACAATTTCCAATAGTCTTTATAATTTCATTGTTCACAGGTTCTTAACTATGGAATTGTACAGTGCAACATAGTGAAATTTATTCATAAAAGTGGCTCCAGTTTCCCAGTGATTATCATTGTCTTCAAACGCAAAGGTTTCAAATTGTTCTAAAACATCAGCAGTAAATATTGTACTATTGAACTCAACTCACTGTGATTAAAGAGATTAGTATCATTGAATACAGTAGTCATCTCTCTTAAAGTTTGAGTTTCACAAAAAATAATGAGAAGCCCTTGATCTCTCTTGCCCGGTGATATAGCTTGTGGGAATAAACAGAGCTAACTTGCTATGTTGAAAATGGGGAATAAAGTGTATTACTTCAGGCTGAAATGAATCTAGGATTTGTAGTTAGATAGCTTTTTAAAATTTGGATATAGCTAATTGCAATGCTGCCTGTAAACTCTATTAAAATCTTGTGGTCTCAACCTTACCTCCCTAGATGTTGTGTCTGGCAGTTTGCCTGGGTTGCCTACAGTGAAAAACCAGAAATATTATGTGCAAGAAAATACAGAGCCTGTAACACAGACTATCACAGGCAACGTCTTCCGTGTCATCTGAAAGTTTTATTAATTGTTCAAAATGTTACCTGAATTTTTTTGCTGCACTGTCTTTCCTGAGAAGGTTCTTTTTTATTGAGGCTAAACTTACTTTTCACTCTAGTGAAGTATAATGGCTTGCAATTCCTTTTGCTTACCCTGTCTACAGGGTATCCTGCCTCAGTGAATCCTGTGGAAGCTTATCAACCAGTGTGTGCCCCTTCAGAAGATTACCTCCATGAATATTTAAGGAAATAATTCTGTAGAGATCCATCACATTGTTACTGCTTTAAATATTCCTTTGTAAATAAGCTTATAGGTCCCAGAGGAAGAAAGTGTGCTCAATTACCTTCTAGAGTGCATTTTTACTAAATGCCAGAGTGAAGAAAATGATGGTCAAGAGTAGACAAGACTTTTATTATAAATGGGTCTCAGTAGAATTTAATATGATTTTTAGCAGATTAGGCATTTATGGTTCCATTCTGCATTTGAGCACTTAAATTTCTGTGCATATTATTTACATATATTTCCTTCCCTTCCTAATGGTGATCCAAACTACAGTTTTGGGTTTGGGGCTTTCATGTATTTTTCATTTTTCTCCTAAAACGTTCTGTTCTGACAGTTCTGGTGCACAGTGATTCACGAAGTTTTCTTATCCAATTCTCAGCTACCCATAGATATAACACATTTAGTCTTCTCCATCATTCTTTGCTCAGTCCCATTGAAGCTGCTGTCACTGCAGCGTTTTACTTTCTTCTATCAAGGCAGGCATGAAATTTCCAGTGGAGCGAACGCGAATGCTAAGGCAGCTGCATGGGTCAGTAGGCAGATGGAAGGGGGGAGGGTTTGGGAAAGCTAAACAGTTTGCATCCTTCTCTGAAAGACAGCAAACCACAGGGCAGGGATCTGCAAGCTGATGATTTGACAGTGCAATGCCCTTTAGTTGTTTGACTGGATTTACAAGTTCTGTTTAGCTGACAGATATTTTGGCTAATACCTTTCCCTAGTTTTTTTTCCTTTTGACTATCAGAAGTTCTGTTTAAAATTTTAAGCAAGCTCTTGTTGTACAGCAAAATAAACAGATTTCTCTTACAGATAGGAGACACCCTCTAAGATTTTTGTTTCTATGAATACCCCAGTGAATACCAAATATTGACCTAAACAAATGCAGTTTACTGAGAATCCCAGTAAACAATCTGGAAAATAATTCAGAGGATGCAGCTTTATTTTGTTTGGCAACTGCTATTCAGCTTACAGCACACTGTCCAATATATTTTTCTCCTCTGTGTATTTTTGTAATTAGTCACTGTCCTGACTAAAAATCCAATAATTAGCTTATAAAGACACCAAATTAAATAAAACCAGACTAAGTAAGAAAAGTGTGGAAATTCAAAGGAATTGCAGTAAGTGAAATTTTAGTGATTATTTTTGAGTTTCTGAGGTAATTGTTAGTAAATATTTTGAGTTTCTGAGGTAATGTGGTTTTAAATATACTGTGTCTAAAATCCACGTGAGAATCAAAAGGGAACTGTTATAAAACAATAGAATCACTGGTCCTGGACAGAGATAGAGATGTTTGTATAGTAATTACTATAATCAAGGGAAAGAAAAAGAACTTTTGTTGGGATCACATGTTGACTGTACACTGAACTATGCCTTGAAACCATGTGCAAAAATAATTGTTTCATTTACCCAAAGTCTCCCCTTGAAGCTTTTGAGAATGGGCCAGCAGTACTGTGCTTTGCCAGAAGTGGCCAGGGATGAAGCACTGAAAACACAAATTGTCCATTCCCTCCCCCACCCTGTTTTTAGTGTAAATCTCAGGTATCTGATGCTATCTGTGGGAATGTGGTTATGAATATCTCAAACTCCAAAATGCTGAAGAGCAGGAAGTGTGTGGGATGAACCACAGATGGAGAGGATGAAACCAAGAACATTGGCTGTCAAGAGGAAAGCAAACAGCGACTTTATTACGTTTTGGGTGTCCTACATTCCAGCTCAGCCCAGCTAAATGTTTCAGCAGGTATGCCTGCATTAGCATAGGACTTGAAGTTCACCTCCTTACTGCCCTTCCTTCTGTGCTCTGGTTTCATCACAGAGCAGCCTGATGGCATGCAAATGAGATTCCTTTTGGGTTAAAGCAAGCCAGAAGCCATGATCCAGGAATATGTCTATTTGCTCCAAGCATTAATGTGCATGAACCTTCAAACTACAGTTATTCTGAACTAAAACTCCCCTATGCATGTCACAAATGTATTTCAGGTCCTTAAACAGCAATTTTTTTTTTCTCAACAGACCTATTCCTATTTGTTCAGACTTGGTCATTGAACCTTGGACTGTATGTCAGCAGCAGAGAGCGGAGGAAGGACAAGGTGACATAATCATTCTCTGTATAAATTCTGTGAGTATATGAAGACTTCTATGAATTCACATAAAGCTTAGTGCACTAGAGAGGCTTCAAGGATTTAGGTTTTGACAGCAGTTACTGAGGTTAAAGGTGAGAGAGAGACTGAGAGGGTTGGCTTGCCAAAACTTTCTAGGTATCCTGTTATTTTCTCTACTGCTGAATTTGAACACTCCTTAAGATAATGTTAGCTGAAACACTGATGAAATGTGCTAAATATGCACAGTGTAAAACCCTGCTTCTGCTAGACCTGTCTGGCTTGCATAATCCCAAATTCTCAGCAGTGCAACTGTGCACAACAGAAGCTGTTCATAATTAATGCCTGAAATCCCCCCTAACCATGCTGCTGCCCTGGCGGCTCCAGACCAACTTCACATGCAGTTTCAGAGGCTGAATCCAGTGTGCACAGATCCAATGGCACCAGGAGCTGCTCCCAGACCTCCTGTAAGGGATGGCTCTGCTCCCAGACCTCGTGCAAGGGCTGGCTCTGCTCCCAGACCTCGTGCAAGGGCTTTTGAGCTGCAGCTACTCATCACTTCTCAGAGCAGCAGCTGTAGATGCTGCAGTGTTGTGTGTACGTTTCAGGGTTTCCTCTGTGGGTGTGGGTGAGTGGGTGTTTACACTGCTGCACTGGAGGAATATTTCAATGAATAATAAATGGGCTGATAAGACCAGGTCAATCTGTAGTGGAAAAAAAAAATATATCTTACTGCTCATGGGAAACCACAGACAGCAGTGTGAATGAGTAAGACTATTACGCCTGTAGAAAGCAAAATGTGTCTATGTCTAGATTTCTATCACAGGAGATTACTGCTGTCGTGGTGTAGCCATTTGGGCACTTAGACTGGGAGAAATTTATCAGACTCAAGAAGCCTGATTAATGAAACATGGTAGACATGCTGATTCCCCTAACTAAAACCAACTTTAACCCTTTTGCATCTTTATAATATGTTCTTTATCAGTCATTGAAGAGCCTAAATGATACCTAAGCAGCTGCCACTCTGCAGCACAGGCACACGATGACTAACAAAAGCTTTGGTATTGACAAAATGACTTAGGGATAACAATATTTGGTACCTGTGTCCAAAAATATTCCATATCTATGTCTATAATGCCTGCCTATATGTATTTATCCAGAATCCATTCATCCATTCTATTTATCATGGCATACTGAATAAAGTTCCTTTTCAGCTGTGAATGCAAGATAAAATTGATGTTAAGCTTCAAAATCCATTGTACAATTTAGAGAAGCTGTCTGATTAAATGACAGATTAAAACTGAAATCAAAATCTAATTACTAGGCCTTCATTTTCCATTAAATATATACTGTTGGTGTCAGATACCCCATTTAGAAAGTAAGTCAAGGACACAAGCTGTTTTTTCTCTGTATAATTACTGTTCTGATATCAGTTCTCAAACAGATTTAGTCAGAAGAAAAACTCCAAGTGATGAAACTGTTTTTCTCTTTCACACACCAGCTCTGAGTACAATGTACCCTAAGTGCACATACTCAGAAATTTGGGCAATGGTATTGCTAAGGGTGTAGGAACTAAATGCCCTAACCTGTCATCTTCCTCTGTTGTATGCAGCAGCACTCAGGGGAAATAAATAAGTCTCAATGTGTAGTAGGTCTAGAAAAGAAATCTCTGCAATATGTGTCTGTTAAAAATTTGTTGTTATTTAGTAGTATGCCTGTAAGTCTAAGTGCTCATCATCTCAGTTATAATGAAAAGTAAATTGAGGAATAAAAAACTAGGATAGTTTGGTCATGATTATTAAATGTTCCTTGTTTAGATAAGAAAATAACAAGGATCATTATTGCACACTATTGCACACAAAACAGCCATTACATCAGAGCTATAATTCTATTAATAAATTAAAATCATGACTAAATTACCTCAGCTATGATATTTTAAATAATAAAATGCTATATAACCACATACATTTGCTATTTTTTTAGTTGGTATCATGAATTACAAGTCAGCTGTTCAATTTTTCACCAGAAAAAATAGGGGTTGAAAATGCTGACAATTCATTTACGTGCTTATTAATTTATATGATGTTAATTACTTTGACTCAGATTGCTACATGTTATAGCAACAATAAGTAAACCATCTGCTGATGATACAGAGAAGGAGCTTGAAATTTTATTAATTAAAATGTTTCTGATTATACAAGCTTAGGGTCTTTATCTGCAAGTTTATGCACTTTCAGCAAAGACCAGTCTTAGGATGTGTTCTTGCTCAGGATTTCTTGACATTAAACCCTCCCTAGGGAAAGGAAGGGGCCTAGAAGAAGATATTCCTTGCACACACAGAAATGGTAAAGGGACAGAGAAGCAGAAAGATTTCTGCATGATTATAGATTGAATCCTATGGATTGTTCTAGCATGTTAGAAGGGTGGCCTAGGTATTAACATAACTCATGCACCAAGCTTTAAATTAACTGCAGGTAGTGACAAGTATGTGTGTTCTGGGTTTGACGGTAAGATTTTATGTACTCCCAAAATTATGTTTTCTGGTTGATAATTGTGGGCTTCTTTGTAATACCATGGTCTAAGTGGTGGGCCTTAATAGTTTGAGTGATTGAATAGTTTGATTGATGTCATCAAAATTATCATGGGGAACAGAAAAATTCTCCTCCTCACTGGAGCTTTTTCTTAGTGATTTAAAAAAATTGGCAAAAGAGGACTGGTGACAATGCCAGTGTGTCTTTGAAGAAACTTGAATAAGAGTGTACATCCTTCCACGGAAACTTTCTTACTTCTATGGATCAAAAAGAATGATGGGGTGATCAAGGGGCAGGTTTGGGTAGGGGTGCATGTGTGAATGTGGCCACTGGGACTGAAAGCAGATTTTTGGGGTTTACATCCTTCTCCATAATGTCACCAGAAATGAACTTGTCATTTAGCTCCTGTTAATGTTGACGATAATATTTGCATTCAGTAGAGAGGCCAGAGCAGCCAATAATCTCCTATTCTATGGAGAACATCTGTTTAGTGGGAAAGGCAGGTGTACTTGCTGACAAACAGAGGCAGCATTTTGGTACCAAAAGTACAAGCCAAGGAAGTCAACTCCAAGCTGTAGGCACAAGAAAAAAATTACATATTCTTCTGTCTCAGGCTGCAGAACATAAGCCTCCCAGACCAATATCCAGGCAGAGGTCACTGGGACACCCAAACATGTCAACTTTCTTGTCATTTACTTAATCTTTTAATTTTCTGGCTACATTGCTGTTAATATAAAAAATGGATATTTATTATATATGTTTGTTTTATATATATCTATATGTTGTAATTGTTTCTTAATGAATGAAGCAGCTAAACCTAAATATTCAGAAATCGTATACCGTCGTATCTTCCATGAAAAATTCTTAATGACCAAATAAGAAGAAAGATTTATTGCCTGGCCCCTATAAATAATATTAGAATTTTGCAAGATATTCTATTTATTTATTTATAAATATATAGTTTTGTTTGCCATTTTAATGGTTATATCTATTTAGGCTCTGCAGGAAGTAGGACAGGAATATAAGTCTTATGGAATATAAGTGTGCTGCTCAATGCCTAAAGGCTAAGGAAAGTTTTGATAATGTGGAATGCCAAATCACTCAGTAGGAGTGAGGTACTTCAATGCCACAGTCTGTAAATAAATAAATAACTCATGTTAAACTTTTTTTCTTTTCTTCTTCTTCTTTAGGAAAAGCTTACAGGAAATGCATGCACTTAAATATTCAGGTTGCCATATGTCTGCTTATGGGAGGTAGGCAAAATTTAGAGGCTTCAAGTGGTTCATCCTGGAAGCTGATCAGCACTCTGCTCCCCTATCACAGAGGCACTTTGGAAATGGGCTGACAGCTTTGTGCTTGATAGGCACCTTTGGTTCCACACACAAATCAGAGCTTTTCTGGAGGAAATTTGGGGGCTGTTTGAATGTCAGTGGTGGGATCACCACTTTCCTCTGGCCCATGAAACGTGTATGTGAATGCTGTTCATGACTTGAATGTACTCGGCTCTTTTTTTCTTTGGGAATGGGAAGAACGAATTACACACAGGCAGTTCTTTTCCTGACAGATCTTCAGCATTGATGTCTTCTTTTCCTTCCTTCTTTCCCCTCTCTCCCTTTGGTGCAAGCCCTTATCAGTGTAAACACTCTCCTGATAAGTGCTGACATATAAACCTGTGTTAATAATGTTGCCCCATGTTGCCCATCCTCAAGCCTCAACTAAAGTGTATCTTTTTTCCCTCCTCCCTCATGGTTTTTGGAGACTTATTTATTGGTCAAAGTTGTATTTTATTCCCATAAAAACTCAGGCATCTAGTTCATGCCAAAGTGCTGGTTAAGATAAATTCTTGTAGTTTTATGTTAAATGCTGGGACTAAAACTAGATTGCCTGTAATCATCAAATTAAAGTAAAACCGCCTTATATTTACTAGGTTTCTACCATTGGATGATTTAATGTAATATTTTTATTCCTAACTTAGCAGTGGAACCGTTTGTAAGGTGGTAAGTGTGTGGCCTCATGATTCTCCAGTTTGAAGAAGCCGGTTCAGCTGAAAACATGCACTATTTTTTCACTTATGCTCAAGGTAAAGCACAAGGGATTTGCTTGGGACCAGCCAGTTGATAGGTAGAACTGAACTGGAGTTGTGGTCAGAAGAAATTATCTGGGTGGGTTTGCTGTATTTTTCACCATGATAGCAAGCATCTTAATTTAATTGGAAAGCATTAAATAATTGAGTTGTGTTTTGCAGTGCAGAGTTTGTCAGCACAGTTGCAGGTTATAACAGCCCCACTGTGTTGCTTGATAAATTGTTGTCTGCTAGGATTCAGAATAAACTGATTTAAAACCTGCCTCAGTCAAAAAGCATAACAACTTTGTGTCTGTGGATTTTAGTGCAGATGAAAGACTTATAAATAAAAATTGGGGGTTTTCTGATCTTCCAAGAAGTAATAAATTCAAAAAATGCACAAAAATTGAATCCTATAATAAAAGCAAACTGATCTTTAAAAAAATTTAAACACCTACTCAGAACAGAAATATTTCTCTCCAGATTAGATGGTGTTATTTGCTATTCTTGCTTGAACTAGTTGCAAGAAAACTGTCCCTCATAGCAGCCCTTTATTATTTATACAAAATCAGGAAGGAAATCATCATACTCCAGAATCATTGCAATAGGAATTTATATTACCTAGTTATAGATAGACTTTTTTCAGTACATTAGAATAGAGAAATACCTTCCCATGTGTTTGAATGATTATTTAAAATGCTATATAACTCCAAGGTTTGGAAGAAAATGCATATAGGTTTTTCTTTTCCATTTTCTCAGTCTCATTGCCTCCTCATTCTTTCATTTTAAAAATCAGTTTATTCATATAAGTTGCCAAAAGAATTTAAGGAAAGTTTGGATAAATTGTGCAGAGTTAGTAGAATTGTGTGTGCTTGTGTTTGTGTGCAAATTTCATGGTTCTTAAAGGATTTATTGAAAAATTCAGGGCTGCTAATTCCCATGGAAGTTTCAGACAATAAGGACATGATATTTTGGTTGTTTTCTTAATTTATTCTAGGCATGGGACCACAGAGTCATTACAAAATATGATAATATCAATATGTTGTTTTGCTCAAGTAGCTCCATTTTAGAATACAAATAAAAATTTCTAGGTATGTCAGCTAAAACTGAACAAACCATAAAAGAAAATTCTGTTCTCTGAATTCTCAACAAAAGCTGAAATTATTAAAAGTATCCCCAGGGAGATAGTTTTTTGTGCAATTTCTGGTCTCTGGGTGTTTCAACTTATTAAAAGTAATTATTTCAGACTTTCCTGCCTTCTGTAGATTTGTGGTTTAAAATATACACCAATAGAGTAATTTTGGTTTAAATAATATTTATTTTAAGTGGGTGAAAGAAAGAATCTGACTTTTTAATGCTAAATATTACTGGTTTTTCTCATCCTTTATTGAGTGTTCCATTTTTTTTCATGCCAAAGATTGGCACAGAATTTTCTCTTTACATTTCTAGATGCTCTTAAAGTCAGCTAATCTGTTCTCTCCAGTTTATCAAGCCATTTTTAATAAGAAATAAAAAAATCAAAAGCTGTTTAATATGCACATATCAGAATTTTCATTAAGAAAATAATCGGAGGAGGGTCTGTAATATTGGCATTGTTGCAGACAAATACTGTGGTCTTAATTCTTTCTGTTTGACATGAAAATTGCTAAAGTCAATGAAGACATTAGAAAATAATTAAGCATTAATTATATTTTCCTTTCTAATTTAAAAATAATGTAAACTACATTATTTTCTTATTTTCAGTATGATTGATAGATCTTTGAGCAAACAACTAAATTTTCTTTTTTACAGAATTTGTTGAAGATGGGATTTTCCCCACTGGTTCTGACCTGTTGGAAAAGGCAAGATTTAAGAGATGGTTTGAGGATTCCCCTGCCCCATCCCACCTGTGTGAACTAAGGAAGGATTGGCTGGAATTGCTGCCAAGGATGCGTGGAACAGTCAGGATTCATCTCGTCTGGGTTTGACTGAGGGGTCCAACCAACCCACCCCAGGCAGCACAGGGACTTACACTACTGGGATGTCACTGCTACAACAACCTCACCAACAGAAACATCAAAATCAAGGTAAATTTCTTTTGAATGGGATCAAATTCTGAAGTTTTGCACAAAAATTTCTCTGTTTTGGACCTCGTCTACTGTTTTTCTTTATTAGTCTGAACTACTGCAAGTCTGTGTCAAGTACAGAAATAATTTTCTGATGAAGGACATGAAGTAGTGCAAGCACTCTGATAGCCCTGAGCCAGACTGAAAAGATTTAACCACCACTGAGTTGGTATCCTTAAAAAAAGCAGTTCTGATTCCTAAAATGACAGGATGTCTCTATAACCCTGGTGTCTGGTGTGACTTGTCATGCTGTACATTGCAATCCTGATTGCCAATCTGTGGTAACACAGAAACTGCTAACTGCATCCAGGTAGGGCAGTGTTGTTTCAATCCCCATTTCTCAGCCCCAGAGTCAACTTTAAACTCTGTGTGCCTTTTGCTTTTGTTTTCTTTTCTTTTCAAGCTGTTTGAAACAACATGAGGGCTGTGCTGCAGCTCAGCAGAGTGCTGTTCTACAGCCCAGAGCTCAGCAGGTGTCACATGTGCTCAAGGGTAGTGATGGCATATGGAAGTACTTGGAATTGCAGAACTTGATCAGACAGTTTCTGAGGGTTTTGTGTTGTGGAAAGAGCCAAACATGGAACAGTTTCATTGCCTTGTCCTTTTAGCAGCTCCTAGGGTGAGGAATCTTGGATAGATGTTTGGATTTTGTCAACAAGTAGAGAAAATGGCAAAGCAAAGGGTGTATATACAACTAACACATGCTGTGGGTGGTGACAGACTGAGGCCTGGGAGTAGCTAGACATCAACTTCAGAACAGCTGTGGGTCAGCTTGCCCCTCTGTGTTCCTGCATCCTTCATTTCAGATGATTTTCAGTTCTCAACTATTCTCTCATGCTTTCTGCACCAGCTGCTAAAGCAACACAGATTTCCAAAGCCTACTGGCCCATGTGGAAGTGAAAAACTGCATAAATCTCATTAGTGCTCTTGAAAAACTCGGCTGTTTTAGTCAGCCTTCTTCTCCTCCTCACAAGATGGTAAAGAATTAAGAATCATCTCTCCCTTTTTCAGTTGAATAGTTTGTGGCAGGGCCTTGTCTGAGGTGCAGTTTGGCTGTTGCAAATTTTCTATTGTGATGCAAGGAAATTTGAGTTAATTTTGTTCAGCAGCTTGTTCTTCCCAAACTCCACCAAGCTGGATATTGAGGAGCTTGTCACCTGCTGTTTTTCAGTCTTGCCAGATGTGAAGCTTCATGTGGAAGGTTGCAAGGTTGCAGGGAAATCTAGCAGGACCAGCATAGGCAGGTTCAGCGTTTGTCTTTTAGTTTATTTGCTTTGTACTATTGAAATATTCAGTCACAGAATAAAGCAAACTCTGCCTAATTGAGATTTGGATACACCACGCTTGTTTCTGTATCTCTCCTCTCTAAGTATGATATAAAGATAAATATTTAAGGAGATGCATTATCTTTTGCAAGGGAATGGTCCTTACTTTTCATCAGGATACACACCATATAATTTGATCTCCAAATTATTGCAATAGGGGCTGTATCTGGAGTATAATAACACTACATTCCATCTTACAGAACAGTTAGGAGTTTTGATCTAGGGAATTCTAGAATTATTATTGAAATAAAGGCTCTATGGCAGGGAGAAATTTTATTGTGCTGTTAAGAATTTTTTTTTTCCAAAAACATGGACACTTGGAAAAGCATCAGAGATTTTAGGCTGCCCTAAAAGCAAAGTTTCCACTAAATTTAGCCTGATCACAAGCAATGATTTTATGGTGGCATTTTGTTCTGTACTTGATTGTAAAAGATCATTAGAAATTTCTTATGCTTTAAAAATAATAATTTGTATGCCAGTGTTTTGAATGTCTTTGGGTTTTGATTTTTTTTTACCATTTTTCAAGGCTTTAGTGCTAGGAACTCTGTTGCCAGATTTCTGCTGAGAGGCCTTGACAAAAGGAAGATTTCAAAAGAAAAGGTCTGAAACAGGTGGAAGTCCTTGAGAGTTACAACCCAGCCATTGGAAAGGCTTTTCTTAGTCATGCTGTTTTTCAGACTTCTGAAGAGGATTAACCTGTGGTTATGAATGGGGTGCAGTCGGTGGAAAGAGGAGCAGAAACCTGGCATTGTAACACCTAAGAATGAATCAGAGTAATTTACCAAACTTGGGTGGTGACAAGGGATTTTTCCCTCTGCTCCTCGCAGAGGAAAGATGGTTCCACATGTCCTTTTCCCATCCTGATTTCAGTCTTCAATTTTAACACATTGTAATTTTCTACTGGGGAAAAAATAGATAAATTATTATTTATAGCATCTGTATACCTTATACATTTATGTATGCATATGTCATTGCTACATTTAATTGAAAAAATAAGGTAGCCATTATCTCCTCTTCTCATGGCTTTTCTAAGTAAAATGGAAAACTTCTGATTGTAATTAAAACTTTGAAGTATATCTTAAACTTTCCTTTTAAGTGAAAGTAAGTCTGCAGGCAGAACAAAGCTAAAAGGTTTCAGAGATATTTTCTGCCATAAAACAAACAAACAAAAAAAATCAACAGCATAAGTATTTTAATGCAGCTTTTACAGAACAATAGTTGGAAAGGCTAAAAAAGTCTGATGACAGTGTATAATTATGGATGCTAATAGAATCAGGGATCTAAAGAGAAAAGAGATAACAAAGAGAACTCATAAACATCAAAAATGCATATCAGGCTTCTTTACAACTCTTAGCAGAAATCAATAATGCTAAAAAAGAATATAAGTCACTGTACTGTTTTCTTGTGAAGCATTGACCCTCACAAGCTCAATTTTCTATAAGTGAAATTTGGACAGACTGTGGAACATTATTTGAAGGAAATCATTGGTGAGAGAGCATGGTTGTACACCTGAGTAGGAGCATTTTAACCTTTGAATATGAAAATGGGGCTTATAAGAGGACAAAGAGGGACTTTAGCCGAGGTCCATGATGGCAGGATGAAGAGCAATGATTTTTAGCTGAAAGACAGTGGCCATAAATGGGACTTCAGGAAGAAATTGTTTAGGATAAGGATGGTGGGATGTTGGCCCAGGTTGTACAGAGAAGTTGTAGATGTCCCATCATTTTGAGTTTTCAAAGCCAAGCTGGATGAGGCTTTGAGTGACCTGGTCTAATGGAAGGTGTCCTGTCCCTGACAGGAGGGTTGGATTAAGTGAGCTTGGAAGGTACGTCCCAACCCAAACCATTCCATGATTTTAATTAATTTTGCAGAATTACTTCTGTTTAGGATGTGTGGTTAAATCAACATGGTTTCAAATCACACAGATGTTCATAGACCACGAGGAAAGGCAATTGGATTTTCTGTGAATACCATTTCCCAGTACTGCTGTTCCTCCTCCTCCTATCTTGTTAACAGAATCTGTCCTTTTTCTCTACTGCTTGACTGTTACTGTCGTATTTTCTGGAAAATATTTTTGCCAAGGATTTTTCTCCTGGGAAGCTGAGAAGCTTTAGAGAAAAAGGAAAACAATATTATCTCATTGGTTTCTCCTGTGTTTTGCTGCTTTAGAATGTGGTTGGAGATTGTTTATTTAACATGTAAATTGTTTTACTTATTGGCCAATGACGGCCAAGCTGTGTTGATCTCTGGAGAAAGAGTCACAAGTTTTTCATTAATATCTTTTAACCTTCTGTCTATATCCTTTTTGTACTTTTAGTATAGTTTAGTATTCTTTTATATAATATAATAAGAAAAGAAATTAGCCTTCTAAAAACATAGAGTCAAATTCGTCATTCTTCCAACATTCTTCGTCATTCTTCCAAAGGTCTCAGAAAATAGCACACTTAACAGATCCTGTGTTCTGGGCTCTGAACCTGCTCCCAGCATCCCATCTGGGCCAGCATCCCTGGTTGGCTGTCTCACCTCTAACTTTCTACCTGGGAAGATACTACATGGTTGAGGCTGAAGTTTGTGCACGTTTGTGCTTCATTATTTCTCCTACCTGACATAATATGAACCTCAGCACTGCTAAGGGTTTTATGCCATCTATGTGCCAGTGTGCCAGTTTTTAATCAGGTTCACTCAAGTCAGCCACCTGAAGGGATTATTGCACTGCTGTTTTGGTAAACATTTTCAGTGTGTTATGAGCTGGGTGAACACATCAGGCATTACTGCTGCTCAGACTCCTGGTTACAGTTAGCAAATAACCTCAAGAGAGGGATGACAAAACAGAGACAGTAAGAGAATTCTAAAAGTGGAAGATATGAAGATGGAAACTACTTTTGGTGACATTTCTACCACACTTCAGTTTTGCAATCACTTTGGTTGGTAATTGATTTTCATTCCCTTTACTTCTCTGGTAGGAGGCAGAGAGGATTTTGTCTCCCTGGAATACAATTCCTTCCTTGGCCTTACACAGCGGTGCTTGACTGCCAGATTGATTGAACACTATATTTTCTTCTGAGTTTTCACTGATGGTCTTAACCAGTTCCTATTCTTCTGCCTAGAATTTTCCCCACGACTATTTTGCATTCCAATACTCCTCACACAAGTGATTTTTGGTACAAGGGTAAGATCATGCTACTCTCAGGGGTGCAAAACATAAACCAGCCAACAAATTGTTGCCTCTTTATTCCAGGCTCCTCAGTCCATTTATTCACGGTATTTGCCTTACTAAAGTGAGCACAAAGCTTCCTTGCCAGATACAAAAGCAAAGAAACCATGATCTAAGTTACTGCATCTGAAACAAACAAGTATGAGTTATTTTTTGTTCCCAGTTTCTTTCTGTGTCTATCTCACATCTCCATTTACTAATTTATCTATTTCTTTTTTCAATTCACTTTTTAAAGTAATTTTCTTCATGTACTTGGTCCCCTTTGAGAGACAATTTTTTGCTACCATCAGGTCTTAATATTGTAGATTGTGTTTGCCTTAATTTTTGTTTCTGCTTTTTAATTGTTTTCAATTAAGAAAATTGTGGATTAAATCTGTTTATTTAATCTTTTACTCAAAACTCAAAACCTTTAATTGCGATATTAATTCCCACTTGTATCCTGTAATTTCTCACAGTCTACCACAGCAGTGCTTGGATAGGAACAAATGCTGCTATTAAGGAAGCAGCAACTTGAATGTTTTCAGTGGGGGTTGGTAAAAAACATTTCACAGCTGGGAATGAACCTTTGACTTAAGACTTAAAACTTAAATTAACCTAATTAAACCACTGAAGTTTAGACAAAGTATCTTGCTCTTTGGAGATGTCTCATGAGAAGAGATTTTTTTTCCCAGGAGATTCCCAGTACTTTCAGAAGGGTAACATACACATGTTCTTCATCTCTCAGCTTGCTGCTGCACAAAGGGCACTTCTGAAAGATAAGGGCGAGCAGGGGGGGAAATGAGCCATAAAGTGTCTTGAGACAAAGTGGGCCTGAATTTTTCCTGAAAATATATGCTGATTTTCATGCAATCATCATTTTTCTGGCAATTATCCATGACTATAACGATACCATTTAAATGTTCAGCCACATGTTTAGTGGTTTTCTGTAGAGACTGCTAGATATTTTTCTTCTTGGAAGAGCAGGCTTGCCTCATTCTTCCTTGAACCCACAGGATTTTTCTCAGAGTAGAATTCAAGCAAACATTAGTTAATTTTTTAACTTCCTATTGCCTTGTTCTTTTGGTAGTCATGGTTATCACTACGGTGTATTATTCTGACATATAAAATAAATTATGCTAATATAATTTGAAGTTCTGTAGTAATAAAACCACCTAAGGTTTTTACCTTGTGTTACATTGGGTTTGATTTTTTTTTTCTTCTGGGAAAAAGACAAATTTTTAAATTTTATTCATGTTTATATGAAAGGCTGTATTCTGTCATGTCTAGCTTATGTTGCAGATAATTCCATTGGCATCAGTTGAAATTTTCATAAGGGTTATCATCTTACACAACATGAGTTTTTCTTTAACTGATTTCGTAGGTCATCCTACTGCCGTCACTTATGGTCATGACTTAAGAGCTATTCAAATTCAATTGCTTTTTTAATGTTTACTATTGTGAGAATGGTGGTTATCAGAGTGTGAACAAACAATTGACCATTAAATTCTGTCTCAATGTGCGCTCAGTTTGTTTCATAATAGGAAACTGTGGCTAGATTTCAGTGCTTCTCTTGCTCAGTTCTTTTGAAAGAATGAATTGTCTGTTCTAACTGGTAAACTTATTAACTAACCTGGTAAACTAGTGCAGTTCTCCTAGCAGAGGAAACACCTTGAATTTGTAGCTTTTGTTTAAAGCAGCACTTTTTGTTTGATATTGTCTTTCAGATCTGGGATCTCTTAACTGAGATTTTAGGTGTTTTAAATAATTTTCTAGGCCTAAAGTTCAATAGCTAAAGTAGTAACTTCCTTTTACTTTTGTATTGTTGAATAAGGCTTACCAAATTTATATTCCAGCTTGAACAGAAAATATATCAATATGATTTCAAATAATAGTATAAAAAAATCCTCCCTGGCATTAGTTAATTCAGCGTCTGGTCATTTTTTCTGCTGCAAATTCATGCCTTTTTTTTTCAGTCATAAACTTTAAGCTGATCTTGTTACACCATTCTTTGTCTATGATGAGCTTGCAAGCTGGCTCTGACACTGACTACATTACTCACAATTGCCATTTCTTTCCATTTCCAAATTCCTTCTTCTTTTAAACGAGCAATAAAAGCTAATGCCTGACACTTACCTTTTACACCTGTGCAGTATGTTACCTGAAGCTGTAAATGGAATCATCCCCTTCAATTTCTACTTTGTTCTTTTTTGCTTCCTTTTGGTCAGCTTTGTCTCTTCACAAAACCCTCCTGTTTTCCAAGTCCAGTTCTGTAGATATTAAACACTAATGCATAACTTTACAAATTATGCTCAAGGATGGTATAAATAACAGTCATGTCCATGTATTTCTTCTTTTCAACTATAGCTGCAATAGCATGAGCAATTTCTAGTAACTGTGGGGTGAGGAATGGGAGTGGGATCTGGGTGGACATGACTGTCATTTCTTGGAATTGTGTTACATATTTATGTTCTAATACAATCCTCAATTATCCAGCCCCTTATGTCCAGCATAACTTAGGCCATTACACAAGAGTTTTCTGGTAAGACACACAGGAGATATCCTATTAAAGATGCCATTTACTCCATTAAGGCACTCAGGTTCTTAATGGCCTTATGAATCAATACTACTTGGGACATTGGGGTCACAGGATCTAGAACTATGAGCTTCATTGTTTTCAAGACAAAGGATTAGATTTGAGTTCATTAAAAACAGCTGCTTCTAATGAAGGACTGGCTATAGGAACAAAAATTTGTTTCTCTCCCCCCCTGCAAGCTTATGCTGTTTGACTTTGTTTATGCAAAGTAAAAGATTCCATTAGAAGTATTACTTTAGTTCCTCCAATCACTTGAGATGTAATTAGAGGTCTTCCTTTATCAAATGGAAACATTATTGTCTTTCCTGGACCAGGCAGTCCTAGCAGAGCGAGAATGGAAAGACAAACCACATTTTGTGGCTAGCACATCTTGCAAAATATTGTTAATTGCTACATGAAATATTTTTCTAATATTTTTCAGGGGAACACATTCTTATCAAGCTTTGGACAATGCTCTTGGGCACATGGCTTGATTCTTGGGGCTGTTTTTTGCAGGACCAGGTGGACTGAGTGGGTCCCTTCCAACTCCGGGTATTCCATGGTTCCAAGCTTTTCCTAGCAGTGACATTTCAGTGCCAACAGTGGACTTTTAAGAGACTGACTGTCACAATTTTTGTGTTGTGTATTGGATTACAGTTACACAGACCTGAGCACCTGGTTCCAAGGCACTAAACCTGACATTTACCTGAGTTCTTGGCTCTGTGGAAGTCCAAAACCTAATATGTAGTGTGTTTAAAATGGTAGGCTACATGTCAGTTGTCAGCTAAAATCTGAAATGTGCTCAGCTTTATCCATTCTATAATCATCCCTTCTATTTTTTTTTTTAATTTGAAACTTTTCTGCTATCTCCAATTGTAGTCAGTGTTTCTGTGACTTCTCATTCATTTTGAATTTGTTTCTCCATGTTTAATTGATATTCACTTCAAATACATATTTGAGCTATCCCAAAATTTTAGGGGTCAAGGCATCAAGGTAGGATAAGCTAATGATTGGGAAGATTTTCAGCACATATAGTGGGAAAAGCAGCTGTTAGACCCACAATTTCAGTGGCCCAGCAATTTAGGCAAATATAAATGTATTTCAGTCTCTCTGAACTGAAGACTTTCTGGGAAAACCACTTGCATCCAAGCTGAGAATTCATCAGGACAGTATAGTGACTAAAAGATTTTATGGTGTGAAGGTTGAAGCTCTGAGCAGAAAATAAGAGGTTTTTGCAATATACTTATCCCTGACAGGAAGTGCCTCTTCCCAGCAGTAGTTGTAGTTTGCATCACAGTTATACAGTTTTAATATTAATGTGCAAAGTAGGAAGTTATGTAAGATGTCAAATTTGCAATTCTCTCCTGCTTTGAAACCTGCTTACCATTTCCCTTAGCATTATAACAGCACATAGGTTTGCTCCTATTTGCTGCTTTCAAAGCAAGATTTCCATCTATTGATTTCTTTTCATCCCTCTTCCCCAGTATATACACTGCCTTAAAAAAGAAGCAGGTAAAACCCATCCCTCATAGAAAAAAAAAAAGAAAAACCCAACATAAACATGAATACTGTGGAATTCTTTTATTTTCACTGTGGTCTGCATATCTCCTTACACATAATCTGTGAAACCAGTGCTGGATCTCTTGTTGTCGAGCTATAAAATTGTTCATGACAGAGCAGCGCAAAATGTTCCATGGAACATGTGAGGGTATAACCTGCATCAGTCTCTCAGCCTCTAAGTGTTTTCTTTCATCTGATTGATCAAAATAACGTTGCTTAAACTTTCTGGCTTCTCTGAAAGAAGCAAAGATTTCTCATGCTTCTTTC